>VTPC01086567.1:0-28345 GCA_011009095.1 Ignelater luminosus | reverse complement strand
TTTTCTAAGAGCTATTTTAATTAAATACCAATAAAGCAAATTACTTGAAATGATAAATAATAAAATATATCAATGATACCATGTTATAAATTAGATAATTTGAACTATAGAATCTGCCTTTTTACATCAGTTAGAAAAAATTGCCAAGCAAAAATTATCTATCGCAAGTGAAAAACAACAAAAGTGCAACATAAAAATTTAAAAAAAAAGGTTTAAACAAGCCTAAGTTGCTTGCATAGCGGTCCTTGATCCATTGATCCCCAACTTGTGCTGCTAAGTTTGACTGGATTTGCCAGCTCACGGGTTTCCTTAATAATTCTTCTTTATTGCCTCGCTCACGGTTCCGTCCGACTACCTACTTCACTTAGATAACCCTTTTAGACGATTTTATTAAATGAAACTCTCCAAGAAAGCTTTGCAAAATATTCCGCAGGGTGCTGTTTATCAGAGAAATCTTTTAACTTTTTAAATTGTGTATTTGGTAAGTTAATGTTCTTTAAATGCATTTTTATGCAAATGTATTATAGTATCGCATTGATTAAAAGTTATTCTAGTAAAAATAAAAATTGGACTTGATCAATTTCATAAATTTAGTAAATAAAAGCAGAAAATAACTTTGGGATAAACTGTTAAATGTACACCATTATAATTGAGTTTTAGAATCAGTACATGTTTTAAATTGCGCTTGTACTAAATATCTCAAAGTTCAAAGACAAATAAATTTATTTCAAAGATTTTTTTTAGAGAACATTATAGGATTACATTTTAAAATGTCGCTATAATATTGTTTTTTTCCCTTTGAAGAATTGTTAAATTAAAAATCTAAAAAGAGGTACGAAATAAACCTAATTAAATTTATAACTAGGTAATCAAAGTTAAGGTTTAACAAAATTTATCCCTGCCTTGTTAACGAAATGATCCGTTTACTGTAAAGGCAACGAACCGTGCAGTACTGCAAACGTCTGAGATAAAGTAACTTTATACAAAATTATTAATAAAAATAATGGTAACACGTTGCTAAGGGAAGAAAAATCCATGAAAACAATTTGATGAAGATAAAAGCTCAGGTAAAGAGCGTCGACAAATAGATCAAACTCCAGGCGATCCGCAATTGAGTAGAAAGCTTTGGTAATGATCTCCTTTGAGCCCTGGATGAGGCAGATATAAATTTGTGGCGTTTTCGCTAACTCCGGAGTCGGGGACAAAATGGCGGTCCCCTTCTGGAGCGGGTTTCCATGGAGACCTCTTCCTTGTGCTCCGGAATGTGACCGGAGTACATATAAACTGCCCGGAATCGTCACAGTCACCGAGGCGTCGCGAAAGGAAGTTTCCGAGTGGAATGGGACGAGAGAACGAGAACTCTGGAACCGGTAGGACTAAATTAAGCGAGAAATCTTTGCGTGCATAATTAGGGGCAACGAGTCGTGTCAAGCTTATGCAGATATTTTCTGCCCCTGCCTGCTGATTGATGAATTTTAGTAGCAGTTTGTGAATAAGAAATAGCGCACAGTATAAAATAAAATCTTTGCATTAATATTATAAGGTTTTTAATTAGAATTTCAGAAACGACTTTAATTCTGAATGTGATAAGGTTACATGTCAGATTTGTTTAGTTCAAGATTTGTTTACTAAGAGAAATAAACGTGAAAAGAGTATAGAACAGCAAAATATAATAAAATTGAGAAAATTATTAATTAATTTTATTTATATCGCCGGCAGTTGATTTCTTTGGTATTAGTATTTATTAATAGGAATTTAAAACACTTAATTGTAAATAAATAATTAGATATAAAAATAAAAATTCAATCTAACACGGTAGGAGCACTAATTATAGGTTTATTATAATACATTTAATAGAACTAACTTGTAGATGTAAATTTCATTAAAAACTTATATAAATTTAAAATCTTATTACAACTACAGTGTTTAAGAACGAACTCTTATGAGGCTACACCGTTTTAATGTTGATTTTAGAGTTTTATAAAAGTGTGTAATCTTGGAAAGTACAGCAATATGAAAGCAGATTTAGACAGCTGGTGCTGTACTTATTAAAAACGTAAAGTGTTAAAGGTGCGAAAATATTGCATCAAAATAAAACCGAATGTAATTGCAAACTATTTTAAAATAGAATAAAATTTGAAACAGTAAATTAATTCGCCAGAAAACACTGAAAGTAATAAACCACTCTGTATATTTGCTCTTCTGAACAATGCATTAATATATTTAATGAATTTATATCGTCAGTGCCTATTTTTACATGAATGTACGAACAAATTCAGTAGCTGAATGTAAAATCTTACATTCATATAATTAATCGGTTAATAATATTAACGAAAGTAATAATCAATTCAATTAATACCGTTATTGTATTTACGAACGGTGTTCATTGCAATAAAAACCTGTTTTGTTAATGTAATCAACATTAAACACTGATACATTACTTAACGATCGATGTTTCATAGTACCGACGAACATGTTCATTGGACAGAACTTTCTATTGAAACTATAATTTGTTTTCTTATTGTATTTTAAATAAATAAATGTCAATGCAAAATGTAATTTTGTTGAATAAATATTGAGAACTCTAATTCTAGTTAGATAGAGTAAAATTGCATGTTTGACATATCTAGCCATTTTGTAGTTGCCAATCTATCCGAGATTTGATACACTGTCCTGGGTACCCCACAGATTAATCGCAAACAAGCAGAAATTACGTATAGAGGTTGTACTAGATTGTTAAATCTTGGATTTATCTGAGCAACGTTGGTTACTTTACAGGTATTTTTCTGCACGTGGAATTTGTAGAACGAACAATGGGACCAAACGCCGAGATTCTGATTGAATCTATAACTGTCTTCATAATTTATCATTATCTGTTTGTTTTTACACATAGTATACCTGCAGAATCAAATGTTCAAGTTAATCAAGATTCAGATGTAAATATAATACGCTCGATGCGACTGAAGCTTTGAGTATTACTGCTTTAGATACAATAATTGTGAAACTGGTTAACAAAATGTTATGTATAGCAATAACTTTTTATTTAAAAGCAACTGAAAAACTGGGCATAAGTTTAAATCCTAGGAGAAATTACCACCTGCACTTCAAAATTCAATTGAAAGAACTAGAAAGTTACTTTTACTGTTTCAGATTTTAGTAACAACTGCCTAGTGCAATGCAAGTTAATTACGACACGTAAAGTTTTACTTTTCATACTACCTAATAGTTTAATTGCCGAAAACCACTTAATTTCTTTGAATAACGATTTTTATAATCTGGTGGATGATGCTCTTGTTTTGGCCCTTCGGGATATGTGGATGCAGCAAAATGGTACGCCATCTCATTATACTGTTAGAGTTCGACAGTGGTTTAATAAAAACTTTCTGCAAAAGTAGATGGGTCTCACAAAGAAGCCCGGACTTAACACCCTTGGACTTCTTCTTGTGGAGACATTTAAAAAATTGGGTATACCTAATTCCTGTTGATAATGAAAGAGAATTAATAAGTCGCCTACAAGTAGCAGCAATAACCTTTGATGAACGAATGCTTCCGCGTATTCAACAAGCTGGGATTACGCGTGCAATAAAATGTCGAGAAGCTGGTGGAAGATAGTTCGAACATTTAGTTTAAGGCACCTGCCATCATTTAAGTTGAGATACATACTACGTATATGTACCACTGATACTTCGACTGCAATCACAAATAAATAATTAATTGATAAAAATGTGAGCTTTTTACATGAATGGTTATGCTTTAAATTGCTTTAGATTTAAATTGTTTCAATAGCTAGCCTGATTGACTTGATCTTTTTATTGCAATCAGGTATTTGACTTGCTGATATATTTTTAAAAGTGTTTTAAGATATTGGCCGTAAAGGTTACACCACTTTTAGGAACTAAGCAGCCTTGTCAAGCTTATGTTTCTTTTTTTGGTTCGCCTTTAAAGTTTCGTAATAAATTAATAAACAATTAGTTTTATTGGGATACATTTTTATTTTCTTCTATCATATTTTTTCCTACATAAAACTTATACAATCTGATCTATTTAAGGTCACTCCCCGTTCTTTTCAAAACATTATCTGTTTTGAATTCTTCTTTCATTTCAAGTTTTGAATTTTTTTTACTAAAATCAAATGCTCAAGTTAATCAAGATTCAGATGTAAATATAATATGCTCGATGCGACTGAAGCTTTATTACTGCTTCAGATACAATAATTGTGAAACTGTTTGACAAAATTTTGTGTATAGCAATAACTTTCTATTTAAAAGCAACTGAAAAACTGGGCATAAGAAACACGATTATTAATTTAGCAAAATTAAATATCAGTACAACAGTAAACAGTAAAATAGGTAACGATTCTTTTTTCCTCTAACCTGCGGTAGTAAATAATATTACAGAAGCAGGGTATTGTACTAAATTGACAAAGTCGTGGGCATCGGTGAAGTTTTTTGCAGGGAGGCTGCAAAATATTTTGTTGCACTTACGAAAGCCCACTCGGAAAAAGGTGTTTCACAAGCAAAAGTTGCAATATGGCTTCCTCTTCCCACCTTTGCCATTCTCCAGAACGTCAGAGTTAAGAAGTGTTGTAAAAGAAGCAAAATTGGACATCTCCTTTTCAGTGCTTACTAATTTCTTATTTTAAAGGCGACTGTTATATTTATTAGAAGACTTGCTGATCACCATTTGTCTGAATAATCCCGACCCAACTCATCACTCTTGCAGCAGACATGGTTAGAGAGAGAAAAACTCGGAGAGCCTCGCAGTATTTCAGGGAAACTCTAGAGCATGCACTTTCAGAAATCAGAGGTGCGTTGACGATGTATCGAGCTCACAAATGATGCAATATTCCAAGAACTACGCTTTTATACCATTTAATTGGCGTTTGAGAAAAAAAATTTAATCCAGGAAAAGGCTTCAGCAATTCCTCCTGATGAATTGATTGAAACGACTTGGAAACACCTTGATATACAGGTAATTCAGAATGGTTCTCCCAAAGACGGCATTTACCTCTTTAATACCAGTGTTGTAGCAGAAGATAAGCACCATCTTGAAAGCTTAAAAAGATTTTAGAAGAAACAAAAAGAAAAGACCCGGGAAAAGCAATCAGGACTAGATTTTGACAGTCGACCGGTCTACAAACACACAATCTTCTTAAACCATATGCCCAAAACAAAAACATAATACGGGCAATATAAAATGGAAGTTTCTTAAAACTGGTATCGTGCTTCTACATCAAACACAAGTATGGAATTCAATTTCTTAGGAAACGCAACTAGATGTAAACACAATCAATGATTAACTCAAATTGTCATTCTTTAACTTCTACAAAAAATGACATGTGAAAGTAATCAAAAACCAGAAGGCAGACAAAAAGAAGACGTTGAAGGTATACATAATTCCTGAATAGAGTCTGAGCATAGAATCAACAAGCAAATGAAATGAAAACCGTAAGACATAAGAGGCACTGGAACTAGAACTAGGTAGATTTGACGTAGAAGACAAGGATGTGCTAAACATAACGGTTTTTGGGTGCTGGTACAATCCAAAAGCTAGAAAGTAAAGATTTGTCAAGAATTTAGCAATATACAAGCAAATATGGTCTAAGGTTGCTTCTATTTGATCGGAAAATCCTTCAATAAACTTAAAACAAAAGTAAATTATAAAGCTTGATTTATTCGAATAGATGAAACAAACTTTGATTCGGTTCTTTTACCAGTATTAGTGGAAACAAGTTCCAACACTAAAAGAACATTTGTAAATTAATAACAAACTATTTCAAAAGTTTGCGAGTAGGAAAGCGGAGGCAGCTATTGCAAATTATTCTCTGAGTTTGGGTTTGTAGAATCTTGGACTGTTCAATGTTGATAGTTGCACCTAGTACACTACTGTTTGAATTCTAAACAGCCATTGTGTCAAGTGGGCCTTCTATATGCAAAGTGCAAACACTGACGGCAGCAGCTAAGAAGTGTTTCACTAAATGCTACTTCTGGCTTTATGATTTGACCACTTTTACCCCCGGGCACAAAATCCTTACGGCTCTACTTTTGTCGATCACCTAAGGCAAGCAGGAGACGGTAACCAATAGTCTAATGGAGTCATTGAGTAACTGTGGTGTCGTCATTTACCAATATCCGGACACACGTCTTCTTTGTGGCAGTTTTGTGTACTATTATGAAACTGTTTTTTCTGTTGTGATTATATATAGTATACTTATGCCTACATTTTTTGAACAACAATCATACATCTTCATTTATACAATTTTTCACTCAACTTAGAAGATCTCTGGACTACTTGTAGGTTTCCCCCAGTTCTACCAAGTCTTTATTCACGGTCGCATCACAAACCCTGGCCATGCGCCACCGTGGAGTATGTCGTCCCAATCACCCTTAAAGTGTACATGGAAAAACCATGTGGAGTTGCATTTTCAACTTTCTAGACCAGAGATGCAAAGACTATCCTACAGACAGGAACAGAAATTATGTTAAGCTCGTGTATAAAAGTAATTTTTAGTTCAGCGACGACTTTTCTCTTCTCAGAAAAGTTTTTCTCTAGCATGGTTCACATGTCGGGCTAGGTATCACGATTTTTAAACTCCTGAATGAGCTCTTTATGAAAGTGAGCAAAATGTTGAGTATATGTAACTCTAAAAAAAAAACATTGACTTATGCGACCTACTGCACAATACATTCCTCATTCATGGAGACGTGGAGCTGATAATATCGCCACAAGACACGAGAAGGGGCGAAATCCCTTTTAAAGACAAGCTCTCTCACACTAAAGGAAGAAAGCCTCTCAAGAAGATGTCTCTATAAGAAGGACAATTTAAAAAAGAGCAAAATGGCCCAGAAATCTTCTTCTTGGGCGTAGTAGGAAGAGGAGTTTTAGCACCTGGAGAAAACTTTTTCAGTACCAGCGGTTGTTAGGTCACGTAAACTGTAGATGGAGGTAGTGAAGGATCTTCATCATCGCGGGGTTCCTTGAAGGAAAAACAGATCGTTTTCAATCACCTTTTCTAACCCCCCCTTGTCCGTAGACAAGCACTCTCGGGCGAGGGGGTTTTGGCGGAAATACGCCGCGATCGAGAGAAGGAAAACTGATAGGACCGGGGCATAGCCTGGAGGTTATCCCTCGGTACCCACACCTAAAACAAAATTTCTGTCGTGATGGAAATGGTGGCCTCGTTGGCAACAGTTTCAGCACGTGAGCCCTTTCAAAGATCTCGTGGACCTAACAACCTTTTCACCTCCCGTGAAACCACTCTTATCATTATCGTCACTCCCCGAAACAACCGATGCATACCTTCCTGTTGAGGAGGGGAGTTATGCACAATCTCCAGGAGAACAGGAGGATGACACCGAGGTTGTTTCCATGGAAGGACTTAACCCGGACTTCTCTGAACTAGAGAGACTACGCACTATTAAAAAATTTGACCTCGGGGTCTTTGTCATTTCGAACAAAGTGATAAAGTGAGACAAAACTCAGACTTAAAATTATTTTGGCGTCGGGTGAACATTTGCAAAGATGGCCTCCGTACTACAAACCTTGTGAATGGACTCCGAAGACAAACTTGACTGGCTACAGTTAGAGAAAACACCTAAACAACTTAGCTGAGGCTTACGGAAGACCGAAACACTCTTCTGTAAGATCTGCATGATACCTCTGCTCTGTTAGATGGTTTGCGAGCCTTTTGTTGATTTTTTTCTGTAATTCTATAATCACGACAAATTCGACGTCTCCGCTGAGAGTATCAAGTAACAACCTAAACTCCACACGTAATAAGTCTTCGAACTCCATCTCCGGATGTAATCTCCCTAAGATTAATAAAATTGTCTGCGGTTCAATGACAATACAATACAATTTCACTGATACTCAAGAAAAGCAAATTGCGGTAGAACAGGATTTGGAACATCCATGCTAATGAAAAGTGGACGATCTGGTAAGCTCAGCAATTCTGAAAGCATCTTCTAAAGCTTTGAGTAAATGGATACAGTAAAAAATTGCAAATATTGCTTCTTACGATCTTCTAAGCGATCATTTACATGAATAAATCTTGCTTTGGCTCTCTTATATTCCTTATCAGCATTTGTATTGTTAAGCTCTTCAACATATCCAGCTAATTCATCTAATTTTGTAGAGCAAACACTCAATTCGCTCAATGGATTTAACTGTGAATCTACAATAGTACGTAATTCTTTCTTGCCTTTCTTCTTGCATGCACGCAGAAGTAAAGCTCGCTTCTCTTGGACGTTTCTCCCAAGTCCATAACCTCTTATCATTAACTCGTAATTTAATTCATCCGCCAAAAGACAATTAATCTCTGTTTCAGAATAAATCGATCACGCAACTGAACACCTGAGAAATAGTTCACTTCCCTTCTCTTTTTCTTTTTCAATACTGTAATGTCGCAAATGAGCTTTATAATGAAAGATTATGATGTTACAAAATGCTCACTATGCCGAAGAGCGGATAGAAAACCTTCTGTTACATGTTATGGACTTAAATGAGACAATTGACGAATCAAAAGCCTTTTCATGCCCAACTGGAAAATCTCATAGATGAAGAATTAGCAGTTGCATAATTCAAATTTACGTACTTACTTTAAGCTCTTACACATTTGAAGAATGATGTAGTTGACTCGATATCTGCCAGGTAAAATGCACATTTTTCTCATCACAAAAACATTTTTGTGACGATGACATTAGATCAAAACAGAACTTGAATGCAAAGAAATATTAGAATTTGTAAAAAAGAAAGAAAACTAGCATAAAGAAAGTTGGGAGTTCAGGAAATTGATTTTCAAGCAGAAAGTTACATTCATTTTAAAAATCTGGCAGAAGGCATCTATATTGCTGTAACCACCAGTGACCATGAGATTTAAAATACAATTCGTTTCAAATTATAAACACCACTTGGTATTTTGCTGTTACAATCTGGTCAGTAAAGACCAACGAGCAACTTAAATCTATCCTATTTTACTAATAAAGAGAGATTAAACTAAGGTATACTCATCAGTGTCTTCAGTGCTTTGATATCTTAGTACACTATAGTTTAACGTGTACACTTCCGCGCATTATTAGGTTGCTTTTTACTCTCACTAAGCTAATTCAAATGGTTTAGTTCTTTTAAGTCTTCTTTTTATATCTGCATTATCCAGGAGTTGGAGAACCTCGGAATTTACATGGTGATGGAGGCGCTGTTCGTGACTTTGGGCGTATTTTTAGATAGCGTTATCGACAATCTCAACATCCAGATCGCTATGTAGGTTGTCATTCCCAATATACCAAGGATCATCGACAATACCACGAAGTACTTTGTTCTGAAATTTTTGTATGATGATTCTATTGCTTTTGCTGGTACAACCCCAAAGTTGAATATCATAAGTCCAAACTGCTTTAAAGACTTTTTGATAAACAAATACCGATCTATTAGCCAATACATTTTTTTGTATTTTAGTCTGAGTTCTTCGTGTTTCTTCTTCTACCTAAGTTTGGCATTAAGCGTAATGCCCAGATATTTGGCTGTATTTTCATAATGCACAACTTGTTGGTTGATATAGACGGGTTTGTGCTTGATTCTTTTATTGGTAAAGTTGACATGCACTGATTTTGTCTCGTTAAGTTTGATTGGCCATTTCTTTGTCCAACTTTGTACTTTAGCGAGGACAGTTTAACTTTTCTGTTGTCTCAGTGTTGTTGTCACCTCTTCCCATGATTGCGGTATCATAGGCAAATGTAGCAACAATATTTTGTTTGAAAGTCGGCAGGTCACTACTGTATAGGAAATACAGGGTTGTTCCTAATACACTACCCTGTGGCACACCCGCTTGGATTTTGTTTAGATCAGAATAGGCATCATCTTGCTTGAGTCTAAAGTACCTATCTGTTATATATGCTTCTAGGATTTTTGAGTACTGGACGGGAAGAAGTAGTTTGAGCTTATGATTGAGTCCCTCATGCCAAACCTTATCAAAAGCCTGAGCAACATCCAAAAATATTGCCGAGTACACTTTCTTTTTTAGCGATTGTTCAGTTATATTAGTAATTCGGTGTACTTGATCAATTGTGGAATGTTGATTTCGGAAACCGAATTGATAATCCGGAATGAGATGTTTGTCTTCTATAATAACTTTTAGTCTTTTTAACAGAAGTTTTTCTAATAATTTTGATATGATCGGTAGCAACGGTATTGGCCCATACGATGTTGTTTCGTGGGTTGGGGCGCCAGGTTTTGGGATCATATCGACTTCAGTCATCTTCTACAGTTAGGTAAATATTTTAGTCAAAATGATGTGTTGATCAAATTAGTAAGTTTTACCAAAGCTTTTCTAGGCAGTTCTTTCAGGACTTGCCCAGTTATGAGGTCAAACCCGGGAGCTTTTTTCGAGCTAATGTTTGTTCTAATTTCTTTTTTAACATCAGCTGCTGTGGTTAGTAGAATTTCTACTTTGTCTTATTGTGTGACTTCAGGTAGTTCTTCAATATTTTCTGTTGGGTTTGGTCAAAAAATGTTTTCCAGGTAATCTGCAAATCTTTCCGATTTTTGTACATTGGTTCTGGCCCAGTTCCTATTTATGTTCCCGATGGGAGGTATTTGCGCTATTGGTATTTTGAGTTTTTGGTGGTTTTCCAAAGTGAGTACTCAATACTGGAGTCATTGATTAATTCTCTTAGGTATTTGCTTATGGTATCATTCTTCAGTTGTTTGATTACTGCCTTCAATTGTGAAATAGGTTTATTCAGCCTAGTTTTGTCTTGCGGTGCTCTGGTCTGGTGCCATCTCTTCCTTGCATTTCTCTTTTCTGAAACCAATTCTAAGAGTTCTTTGGGATAATTATTACCTTTTAGCCTTCTCTGAACTTCAGGCATGTTTTCTCAAGCTGATTGCTGGATTTCCTTGATAAACTTTTCTACCTCGTAGTCTAATTGATCTTCTGTTTTTAGTGGTACTACCAACTGAATTCTTCTTCTAAAGCTTTTCCAAGCAGTATTATTGTTGACTAACACAGGATTGTAGGATTTCTGTATGATATTTTCACTTAGAGTTAATATAATTGATGAATGATCTGAGTTGAGCTCCAAGTTGTCTTAATTTCTAGATATATTTTTGATGAAGTAGAAGTCGATCAGGTCAGAAATTTTTATTGGATCTGTAGGCCAATACTTAGGTTTACCCGTTGATGCAACTTTACATTTGCATTTATTTATTGCTCTTAGCAATTTTTTTCTTTTGGTATATCTTCCAGCAGCCTATAGCTGTCTTTATTTTGATATTTTAATGGTTTATAATTTTGATTTAAAATTCAATCACTGCTTCACTAATTATGCCATGAAGCTCGTTGAAATTTTCGACCACTGTTGCTGGCGGTTGTTTTGCTTTTTGTGTTTTAACTGGTGACTCTGTAGAGTCCTTTTCTTCCTTCTGTGGTGGTGTAAGTGAAGATTTATTCTTTTTTTTTTGTTATTTTTTTCTTTCACTCTAATCCACTCTCTTTCTTCCACTATTTGTCCAAATCGGTGTGATAGTCCATTTTTTCGTCTTCTTTTGGTTTACTGACGATTTTTTCTAATTGGGCATATTTTCTTTGCAATTTTAGTAGATCATCCTGGCATGAAAAAAGTTGGGCGTTCAGGAAATTGATTTTCAAGCAGAAAGTTACATTCATTTTAATAATTTGGCAGAAGGCATCTATATTGCTGTAACCACCAGTGACCATGAGATTTAAAATACATTAAATAGAAAAACTCAATCAGTGCTGAAGAGCTCCCAATACTTCAAGCTTTAAATTTTTTTAATGTTTAAGATTAGCTATTAAAACATCCATATCTATGTGTGGACAAGAGCAAAAACATGGATTTATGAATATCAGACTGGAATCTCTAAGAAACATACCTATTTGCAACACAAAAGCAGATTATTTAAAAAGGTCACTTAGCACATGGCCTGTTTGATGAATTCTCGTTCACTATATCTATCGAAACAAATTTCGTTCCAGTTCGACGGTTTGTTCTCGATAGGTAGAAGATTTTGGTAAACAAAATCGGGCGCGTTTGATAATTTCTTTCTATATAATTGAGTAACAAACTTCCAGTTAGGAGAAAAGTTAGAATTGAAGAAATCAGACAAGTCAGAAGCAACTTATATTTGTCTCTCTTTCTCTCTTATTTTTTTAATCTCTAAGGTTTGTGTACTTTTATTAAACTTTTATTTACTTTCTCAAACTTTCAAACTACGGAATCACAGTAAAAGCCATCACCTTAGGTTTTTGAACGTAAAGAGCAACACGTCAGAAAGAAACTCTCAATAATTTCGACAAAAGAGATTACAAGAATTTTTATATTTAAACTTTAGCAATCAATAAATTAATCATTGATTTGTTTCCATAGTTTACTAACTGAAATCCTAGTTCAACTAAATAATTGCAAATCATTTTTTCAAGCTACTCAGTGAGCCACTACTATATCAAATTATCCAATCTTCATGATCTTCGATTATTTAATCAAAAATAGTTGCGATTTTCAAAATTGATTTATTTGATACACGCAGGCTAAGTTGCCTCTCATATTCTCTTTTCCATAGAATTCTGTGAGAAATTTTTTATTACATTTTGGTGTTATTTGCCAAGTAGTTACATACCAATTACATTCAGTAACCTCTGCAAGTTTATGTTATATTCGAACATAAATAAATAAAAATAATGAAAACAATTTTCATTAGTAAAAATCTTAATTAAGATTGTTCTAATGAATGTTAATAACGGAAATTTGTTATCACTGGTCAAATAGTATGTCTATATGTTTAGAACTCGAGGTCATTACTGTAACAAACACACATTATTAAATCAGATACGAAATGGTTTATTTGCTCAGGTTTCCGTAAACTAAAAAGAGCCCTAATTGAATAATCCACCTTGTTGTTTATAGAAATAATTAAACTATCCGAGTTAATCTATACATATTAAAGCTTTTTGACATATGTAACTGTTTTATGCATATTTGCCGATCAATCGAAACATTTTCTCTTAATTTTGTGACATATGTAAATTATATTCGTGTGGTATATTTTTAAGAGTTCTGTCAATTTTTATATTCGTAGCCAAATGTGATACAATACGCTTATCTTGTCTAATGTTTGTTTAATGCGCGTCTTTCTGTTTACTAAAATGTTTCCTGGTTTTGGGCAGGTTTGATTTTTAAATCGATTATTCACCATTAAAACATACAGAATATTATCCAACAATTTCTTCAGGCGGCTGAAATTAATAGTTTATGCTACAATAAATACCCTAAAAACAGATAGACGGTTACGTATACAACCCGTGTATCAAAACAATCCAACCTTAATGTAGGATGGACGTTTTACATGGATGTCCATCCGTTTAAAGTGACATTATCAGAAGAGGCGGCTACAAATAAACGCAACAGTATCAAATATCCAGACAGAATAAAGTTAATGAGATCACATATCTTCTGCTCTTGTCTACATTGTGATTGCGTTATAATCTTGTTTGGAACAGTAATCCCCAGAGGGTAGCCTATGCCTCGGGGTTGCGTTAGGGGCACATTGGGGGTACATAATTACGCCATCCACAATTGAAGCAACGCACCCGTAAGATGCGATTAGTAAATCTTGTGTAAAATAATTGAAATGTTATTGTTTTTTCCTTTTATTTTTTCTGACAGTAAAATCTTTAAAGACCATTTCGTAGTAACACAACTAAACAAGTGTAAAAGTAGGTTATTTCGAGTTTTATTTATTTAGGTAGTTCATTAATGTATCGTATCAAGCACGTCATTTAAAAAGAAGAGTAAAAGGAAAAAGCTCCGTTTGATAAAACTTCAGCTCGAATAAGAACTTAACTCTTTTCTTTGTAAATTTGAAATCCAGTGAGCGTCCTAGCGTAAATCACCGCTGTTTGTTCTAGTCAAAATGAATAATCGTTCAGAGCGCGCGTTTTATTGTAGCAATAATATAAAATGATAAATGCTTCGTGCTCCTCGCTACTGAAAAACTACACAGTATTCAAGATGGTTGCGTGACCATATTTATAAAAATAGGATGTTTATAAAATTTTAAAATGTCTTTTATATCTACGTTCATCTTTTAAGAAATATCGCAAACACGTGGGTAAGTTTCTTTAATTAAATTTAGTTTTAATAACTAACTATTACGTCACTTTTTATGTGTCTGGGTGCTGTTTTTCATGTTTCTCCACTAATCCTTTTGACACTTCAAGTGCTATCTTTTAAATGTCTTTATTAACTTATTATTGAACTTTTTGAAAAGTCTAGAAAGCATACTTTGAATATAATTTCCCAAGTTGTTAGTTCAAGGGCTATTTTCAGAAAAAATTGATTTTCTTCCTCTTCTATTACGTATCTACTTATTAATGGAATTTCTGAATGAAAATCTAAGTTAGCAAGTTCAGACTAGTAAAGGATTTACTTTTTGGTCAATTTTTCATTTCATGAAATGCAATTGCTGATATACATTGAAAAAAATCAATTATTGGTTCTAGAAAAATAATAAAATGGAGCAAATGGACTTTCGAATGTAAGCTCTTAGGTATGTACATTAAGGAATTTCGAAATTCAAAAGCCAGAACTCTTGAAGACTAATCAATATTGACCCGATAGTCATTATAGTTTAATGACGTGGCGATTTCCATGCTAAAAACAAATTCATACCGTCTGAATGACAAACAGTATACTTTGGAAGTTCGTACGGTGTAACACAGTACTTAAACTGAGATGTCTATTCCACCGAAAAGACAGAAAGGTTGAAAAATTGTGTACAAGATGTGAGTCTACAACAGATCTTCAAGTACTTGCTGTTTTCTCGTAAGCTTTACATAAATGTTTAGGTTTCCATGCCTGTCCCTATCCAAAAGAGTTAGGCATCCAATTTCCCAAATCCGATTTGAGAAACTGAGTTTTCTCGTCTCAGGAAGTAGTGACTACGAATATCTATCATGAAGCAGAAATGAGGCGTGATTGTACCTCCCAGCAAGCTCAGGCACTATGCGCCTATCTCTTATGCACCACCCAAAACATCAACTTATTAAAAAAAGACAAAAAGGAAAACCCGGACTAATCAAACGGGCAACGAACTAGCGCGGACACGGAACTTTCAAGTATGCAATATGGAATGTTAGGAGTATTAACGGAAAGGAGGTGGAGTTGATGGAAGAAATAGAAAAGGTTGGAGTGCAAAAAGACCAAAAAGGAAGATCACAGCTATGTAAGTATACACAACGATCGGGGTGAAAAAGGGAGAAAGGGGTCAGGTTGGTGCTGCTTGTCTCATTCATAAAGACGAAGCAGATTTTGTGAGAGATTGGCCGTTTATAGACGGAAGGATTCTGTCACAATTAAAGAAAGAATTTTTTCTATAAACAGCTTTAAAGCATTCACAACGAAGTTACTGTTATGGGTGATTTAAACGGAAGAATAGAATGTGACGGGACACGGAGGACTACACAGAACCACAAAGAAACAGCAATGGGAAACGATTTCTTCAATTCTGTCTGGCGAATGACCAAGTCTTTCTGAACTCCATGTTTCCCATAAGATAATACACTCGTTTGAAACCTGCTACGAACGAAAAATCAATCATGAACTATATTATAGTGCACTGCATTCATTCAATCTCGTCAGAGACATTCGAATAGTGAGAGGAGCAGAAATAGTCAGCGATTACAATTTTGTCATTTTTACTACAAATAAAGCTCAAAGTGACACTGATACTGATAAAATAAGAAAGAAGAGGACTCGCCTAAAGGGAGATGATCTGCTCATATAGGATAAAGGCGCCGGAGGTCACATTGCTGTTCCAGAAGAAACTAGTGGAACGGTGGAATAAGACAAGAAGATATCCTGAGTCCCTTGTTGTTTACCGCAGTGATGGACTTGGCGCTGAAGAAATTTTCAGGCTTCAAGAAATCCAAGCTGGAAAATTGGCAACTAATTTCAACAATAATCAATTCACTGATTATGCCGATGATGTAGTATTGATGGCGGACTCCGCTTACAAGTTGCAATACAACTTCAACCTATTAATTATGGCTTTGGGGAAGGTGGGGCTGAATGCAGACATAAACAAAACCAAGACAATGATTGTATCTAGAGGACAGTATCATGATCAAAGAACAAGCCTTCGAACAGGTGCACCGATTTAAGTATCTAGCTGTGTGGATTTCTCGTGACGGAAAGCTCGGCACAAAAATAAGACTTTAGCAGCGGCTAGGATGCTGCACGCCATCAGGTCTAAGGTCAGTGGGGGTACAAAACTTGCAGTGTACAGGACAACATACCTACCCATTCTCACCTACGGCTGCGAAACATGAAGCCCCACCTGCAAGTTTGAAAGCAGAATTCAAGTGGGCAAGATGAGGCATTTGAAATGATCAAGGATCAAGACAGATCTCGGAGTGGACACTATGTTGGATAAGATGAGGGCATCCCAGCAGAAATGGTTTGGTCATGTTCGGCGCATGGAAGACTCCAGGTACCCAAGAGAACACTCGAGGCAAGGGTGGAAGAAAGGAGACCTCGTGGAAGAAGACAGACCACCTGAGCTGAGAGCATCAGCTCTATCCTCTACACTGCTTGGTAGATGAGAGACCAGGACTAAGTAAAAAGTTTGAATCTCTCACTTTTTCATCATTAGTTTTTTACTGCTCGGTAAGTTTCTCAATTAAATCCGTATAAGCTCAAAGAGTTCCTGTCTCGGACTTGGTTGGATTCAATTCAGTAATAATCATCAAAACAGAAAATTGTTTCCGCTCTTACTAGTTGCTTTATGTAGCTTTTAATGACGCGTTAAGGCGTCCCGGCAGGCATATAAGTAGAGTCAGAAGTAACTGTATAAAGTAGATGGTTTCTCGAAATTCAAATCAAATTCCTTTAAGCTGATTATCAATTCTTGATTAGAAAGCATCAGTTCTGAAGCAATTATGCATTATGCAGAAAAAGCTTGTCAATTTCTTGCAATTATTGATATCAGATGGTACTAATCCATTTTAAACACATTTAACATTTGAAACCTAATTAGACCTAAGACATACAATAATAACAAATAAACGAATAAGAGTTTTGATAAATGTCTATATACAAGTCTCGCAGATAATTAGCAGCGGAGTTTCCTCAAATTACTTTATTAAATGTCACTTTTAAAGGACAAAGAGCAAACTAAAAATCTATTTCCTTTGAAAGATTAAAATAAAATCTGAAGTTACTCAGGCTGTTGTAGTTTCCATTTTTAGCGTACATATACGAGAAATAATTTTCCACGCGCACACCTTTCCTCCTCCTCGAAAGTGCTCCACAAGGATTAGTCTAGCGGCGTCAGAAACGTCTACCAAACATACTAATGGTATATTTTCTGTCGTTCTTTATTAGTATTTAAGTTCTAAGACAAGACATATGTGAGAGTTTAAAACCAGACATGTAATAATATTTTCGATTAACTCTTAAAAGGTTATTTCAAACTAAACGGACACTGATCTTTACTAATATAGTAAAGTTTCTGTTAAATTTGGTGCATTCCATTCGATATTAACTTGAAGTTCATCTATGTACGTCACGTCCTTTTCTAGTTCGTATGTGAGTTATAAATCTTTCTTTGTTCTACTATCAGTATCGATTATTCGGTCCATTTGTCCCCGTCGATGCGGTAACGCATAAATCTTCCGGACTGCGCTCTAAAATAAAGAAACTGGAGATTTCTTTTCGATAATTTATTTCTTTTCTCTTTAAACTACATTTTGTTATTAGGAAAAACATTGGCGCGACTTCTCGGCAAATTGATAAAGTTTTGGCGCAATAATTACTCATTTATAATGGTTTTCCTAAATAATGAAGGGAACTCGGAAAACTGGCGTGTGTACGTTACCCAAGTTCCGGATGCTTCGGGGTTCCCGGAGCGGCCGCTAGGGCTAAAGTGGGATTAGTGGAACTGGAGCCAATCAAGGCTAGTGAGGAGAAACCCCGACTCTCCCCCATTCACCAAGGAAAGTGGGAATCATCAAAAGAAGAATCTAAATGAAAACTTTTTATTTCATTTCCCTCACTATAAAATATAAAATTTTCCAACTTCTCTAAGTAACCAAAAGATTTATTACATTCACCCACAAACGTTACAAAAAAATAAAGTTTGAACATGTACTGTTTTTCCGTGAGAATCAAGAAAACTGAATGTCTGTTTAAGAAAGTTTCTTGTAGTATAAAATTTAATAAGAATGCAAAATCTCTAACAAGAAAAAAATTATCTGCCATATCATAAACCTTTTCTTATATAACTTATTGCTTTAGATTAAGGCAACTTTTTCAGACATGAATAAATAAAACAGACGACAAGGGTATCTGTACATGATGAGAATCTGAAAAATCCAGGAAAGCCAAGTTCAGTCCCTATTTCTTCATTTGAAATGTAACGTGTTTTTGATCGAGCTCAGTAAACGACCGCTACAATCCCGGCGCACATTATTCTCATACTTGGCTTTGCACGGCTTCCGGACTAGTCCGGGTTCTCAAGGTAAAATCCAGACTCCGGCTTGCTCCCTATAAATACTATTCGCATGTCAGTTTAAGATTTTTTAAATTAAACTATATTTGTGGATTGTAATAAATGTTGCACTTTCTTACACGATAAAATTTGTAAATGTGTAAAAATTGTTAGTTATTTAAAACTAATCCAATCACCTTACTGCTAATAGGTAAATAAATAAATCATCTTTATTGGTAAGACTAAACTAATTGAATGAATTAATAGAAATCAACTGAAAAGAAAGAAATTACAGTTACGCTCTTAGAATTTCAAAGCTTCCACTTTGCATATTTTGTAATCAAACTTTTAGAACTGTATCATCACAATTATTTATTTATAAGGTATCAGTCTGAATAATAATTATAAATTAATTAAGAAAAATCGATTTATGTATTATATCTGCATATGCAAATTCATAATATTTTGATCGTTTTTAAATCAGAATGCATATTTGAGGGTTTTTGAAATTAAATGCGTATTTTAAAGAATTCACAAAAAGCTTGCATATTTTACAGCTAATTTTACTTGGGAGTACCAGTGAATTCGTTAGATTTTCTTTATTTTGTAATGAAGGCGGCAAAACACAGGTTTTATGTGACTTCCTGATTTGACAAAGACTAATTGTCAGAATAAAGGCAAGTTGTTCGTTTAAGATTAAAGTCATAAATCAATAACTTAAAATGTGCAGGAAGGTCAGGTTTATAATAGAGCTTACTGTAGATCTCTCAACGACGTTTCAACAAACGTTTCCCTATTTAAGCAGAAAAATCATAAAACTCAATTTTAAGAAATGTTCATAAAGTGAAGTTTTTGAAAAAATAAAAACATTCAAATGAGAGAGATCTAGTCATAACTTTAAAACATTTAGTTTTGCAGTGTCGCGTAATAAAATAATAAATAATTCATTGTAATAAAATAATATTCTTACGAACTGAAGTATGAAAATGACGGATCTTTGTCATTTTTACTGGAATTCATAGAGCTATATCACATAATCCACTTTTGTAATAGAATGAAGAAACATAAGGCATATGATGAGTTAGTGGCAAAATTGAAAGAGGTTGATGGTAATGCAACCAAAGAAACCGCAAAGAAAAAATTGATTCTTTGCGGAGATGCTACCGGAAAGAGTTAAAGAAAGTACAACAATAATCAAAAAGATTCGGCGCGGCGTGGGGACTGATGACATTTACATATCTCGGTTGTGGTACTTTAATGATCTGGTGTTTTTAACTCATCAAGAGAATACATGAGAAAGTATATCTAACGTAATCATAATCACCACCTTTTTCATATTTTCCAATTTCATATCAATAGTGGTATGAAATACTCAAGATCTGGAGCCAAAATACCAAAAACATTTTCAATTATAGGCGGCTTCTCGATAATCTGTAGTTAAATATCTTCCTGGCGTTGTTAAGTTGTTTTCTGTTGATAGGCTTCAAGAAATCGCTCCTCAAAGCGAAAGCTTCATCTCCTACAAAAACAAATGGCAGTATTTTTCAGTATTAATTGTCGTTGAAGGTCTAGGCAACTGCAAAGTGCCGTTTTTAGCATATCGTAAAAGAGAGTGCTCTCTGCTACACCCCCGTCGGATACTCGACCATTTATTCCGAAGTTGCACAATATAAATTCGTAGCTAACATTAATACAATTCGGAAAATTCCAGTTTCCATCCAAATCGTTTGCAATAAATTTCCATTCTTCTCATTAGCGAACTAGAATCCAGTGGTACGAAAATGGAAGAAGATGATAAAGTCTGCCATTTACTGCTTACAATATCCAAACAATACAACACTGCCATTAATGTTTTGGAAACAACTGACACTTTAACGTTAGACTGTTAAAAGTAGACTATTTGATGCTGAGTTAAGTAACAGAAAAGAAAAAACACAAACACAAAATAACGAATGCTTATTCGTCAACCTAGAAGAAAGAAAATATCCTAATAATAATATTTCTCTTGACTAAACCAGTACGGAAATCCAAGACAAAGAGGGCAGAACAGAGGTCTGGGTCGACCTAGATATTTTCAACAAAGTGCAGAGCTAATTAAGATAATAGTTATTATCACAGTAATTGTCATGCAAAATTTAATAATAGTAACATTTTTACTAACAATGATCATGCAAAACCAACAAAAGAAGCTGACAATATATGCCTTGTAGCCTTATCCGCAAGATTAAATTATACATCTTGTAGGGGGCCTCCAAACGGGCCATTAATAATTATACAAAATAGGAAGCAAGGCTAATAAAAACGAGATAATCCAAAACAAAAAGAAACTGAAACCGATTAAACATAAACAAGTATATATAAAGAAGGATCTAACAAAAGAAGAGATGCGTATACAACGCAAAATCCGAAATAAAGCAAAAGAAAAAATAAGCAAGGGCAACTAAGTTAAAACCGGATACCAAAAGGTTACGATACAAGGGCAAATATAGAAATGGAACAAAGACAAGCACATCCTAAAAAAAATTCCAAAAAACTACCAGAATACACCATAAAACTGACACACAGAACAAAAACAGAGAAAAAAGTGATGAAAGGGCAACCAACAAGGACAACGAATCAAATATGCTACAAGAAAAACAAGTAAATATAATAGGAGACAAATCTAGATTCTCTCTGGGCTGCTGGAACGTTCAAACAATGGCCGAAATAAGCAAAGCCGAACAAATCTCAGGAGAAATGACAAACTACAGGATTAAAATGTTTTGGCTCAGCGAAACTAGGTGGAATGAAATAGGATATACGATACTTGCAAATGGAAACTAAATACTCTACTCAGGATATTAAGACGAAACCGCAAAAAAAAGAAAGGGGAGTAGCTATTATCATAGATAAATCAATTTAAAAAAAGCTGACTGGAATGGGAATGATAAAGATGATCAAACTAACTAAAGATACCTTTTATGAGGAACTCAAAGCAAACTGTGAGATTATACAACGGAAACAACCGAGAGACATAAAATTATTAACGATCGATCTAAACGGAAAAGTGGGCAAAGACAATGAAGGCAAGGGAAATATCACGGGGAAACACAAAATAGGGAAAATTAACGAAAATGACCGTAGACTAATAGACTTCCGCTTGACAAATAATTTAGTTATTCAAACACAAGACAATCACAAAACAACTTGGATATCACCTGGAGGTATCTATACAAACCAAATTGACCATATAATGATTGAAAGAACATGGAGGAACTCCCTACAAGGTATAGAAGAGATGAGGTGTGCAGATGTAGGAACAGGCCATCAACATCTTACAGTTAAAATAAAAATAAGCTTGAAAAGCAACAACATTCTACCGGTACGGACAAAATTTAATGTTGTCAAATTAAAAGAAAATTAAAAAATACTGGGGGAGTATAAGAAGGACATGCAAAAGAATATCGGAGAAATTAACCCACTTAGAAACCTTTCGGTGGAGAACATTTGGCAACATTTCAAACACGCAGTAAAGAAAAGCGCAAAAGAAACAATTGGACACAAAGTCGGAAGACAAAAACCATGGATAACAAATGCTACATTGAATACAATCGAAGAGAGGAGAAGAATAAAAAGGAAATAGTTGAATACAGAAGACGAAACAAGAAAAAACCAAATACATAGAGAATATTTGAATAAAAACAGAGAACTGAAAAAGAGGCCAAGAAAAGGCAAGAAAAACTACCTTGAAAACTTGTTAGAAGAAACAGAGAAAGCAGCCCAAAAAAGAGATATAAAATTCCTATGCGAAGTAACAAAAAAAAATACGGGGAAAAGAACCAAACCAATTAATAGAACACAAGAAGCAAACGGAGAAATACTCAAAAGCGAAGATGGACCAGAATACTTTGCTGAAATCTACAAGAAGAAAGGAACAAGGGATATAGATGAACTACAGAGAAGCAAGCCGCTAAACATAAACAAGATGAAATTACAATGAAGGAAATCCAGGAAGCAATTGACAGTATGAAAAATGGTAAAGGCATAGGCGTGGATGATATCTCTATAGAAGTTATTAAAGCAGACCAAGAGAGATCTATAGAAATCCTATACATCCTAATGATTCTGTTCATGTCTTGCGAATTCGAATAGACCGAGAAGGCCAATTTCTGTTAAATAACCTTAAAAACTATTCTATTGAAAACGGAATACATTAGGAATTTACATGCAGTTATACACCACAACAAAATGGAGCCTCAGAGAGGCTCAATCTTATTATATTGAATAAAGTACGGGCAATGTTTATCGATAACAAACTTCCAAAGTAACTGCGGGGAGAGGCGGTCCGTACAGTTGTCTATCAGATAAACAGCACGCCACACAGGGCTGTGGATTCCAAAGTACCTGCTGAACTTTATCTAGGCAAACTAGATCTGACAAAACTAAGAATTTTCGGAGCCAAAGCATGTATTGCCTAGAACTGACAAGTTAAAACTTCGAGCTTGAGAAGCAAGAATGATTGGTTACGCTAGTTCAGGCTATAGACTGTGGGATCTTGAAATAAGCAAAATAATTATATGTTGTGACGAGACTTAATTTATAAACTTACCTCCAAACATAGTTGATTTAATTGTATCAATTTCAAGTAATGAAACAAAAGATGAATATAGGGAGCAAAAAGAAGAGCCCGATCACATACAAGTCGATAGATCAGAAACCCCACAAAAGCGTACTATTAGTAAACCAAAATATTTATGTGTCTAGTAAGAAAGAATATAGGTTCTTTTACCTATAAAGAAGTAATAGAAGCTAGAGATCAATAGGTAAAACAAATAAAAATAAAGTGGATGCACTAGAAAAAATGGAAACTTGAATGGTTACTAATTTACCAGAAGGTCATAAAGCTATTTGGGCGTTTAAGACTAAGCAGGATGGATTAAAGAAAGCTCGTCTAGTAGTTAAAGGATATCAGGAAGATTCTCATGAAAATTTATATGCATCTGTGGCTAAACTTCCTACTTTCAAGATGTTTATAAACCACGCTTTTGCAGCATGAATTAAGTCTAACTCAACTAGATTTACCTACAGCCTTTTTAAATGGCAAACTGAAATCAGACATATAATCCATGTTGTGGATTTAGTCGTTCGCGTCTCCACCACAATTAGCACCCACATATCAACATATGTAAGTTTAAATCTTGAATCGTTACATAATTTCTATTACTATACTAATCAGTTCTCAGTCGCATTTGGACTTTGTTTAGCCTCCGTCTAAGTTCTCAAAGATCCAGGGTTTTTGCCAGAAGCATTTCATTTCTCACCTCCTAAGAGGAGAACAAGAATGGTTTTCAAGCTTTTTTTTAATGCAAAATTACTTAAACTCAGAAACGCTTTAGACGATTTAGAATAAACTTGAAGGGTAGGTGGGTCTCGTTGAGCTTTAACTCTCTGAATCTCCTGCGGCAATCGTGGCGACCGCTAGCGGCCGAAATTGCTGACGGCCTTGAGCGCCGTTCCGTGCCGGAACCTGGGGAAATATGTCCAAGGTGCTCGCAAGAAGTTGTTGGCGGGGCCAAAATTAACTTTGGACGCATAGCCGTTAGTCGGGAGGATAGAAAGTGGGGATTTTGGAAAGATATCAACGCGCACTTTGATAGTCCAGTTGCCTACTCTGTTACAGCCGATGGACCATTGGACAACCGTATCTCCACAGCAGCTGCCCGTGAGCCATCGTCTGACCAAACCAAAGACGAAGAAGAGGAGCAAACCCCCTAGCCAAATCTGGCGTCTGAAGCATTCTGACCCTA
Source organism: Ignelater luminosus (assembly GCA_011009095.1). NCBI lineage: Eukaryota > Metazoa > Arthropoda > Insecta > Coleoptera > Elateridae > Ignelater > Ignelater luminosus. The sequence continues at coordinate 4,058 of VTPC01086567.1, read as the reverse complement.
GGGCCGCATCAACTCAAGAACACCGTCATCAAGAAGAAAATACGTCACAGACTGATGTTGATTTCAAGATTAAACATGTTGGTAATCCCAAAGATTTGAATTGGAAATGTTAGCTCGAATGAGCTATGATGTTGAAATAAATGGTTGTAGAACAAAGGGAAGTGTGATAAACTTGTTGCTTAAAATTGGAAATGATAAATACTTAGATAAGCTAGATGGAGTCAACTATAAATAAGATAGTTGTCGGTTGATTTCTTTCGTCACAAAGAGTTTAAATAGATTGGAATCTTGAATTTAAGGTAAAGATCCAAGGTATAATTGAATTAGTCGGTTTGGTGATTGAATGTGTTGTTTGACTTCTGCCATCATGACGACTCTTGAAGGGGTTGGTTTCTTGAATGAAATAGTTCGTTCTGCGAATTGAAGCTTTTGATATGTGGTGATTGTTCGGTTGGTTGTCATGACCACCGGAACTCCATAACGGAACGTAAATCCTTCACAAAGCTTTCCGAGGCTCGCTGTAGCACCTTGAATTCCTTTTTTGGAATCGGTCTTCATCGAGGCAAGTGAGCATCCTTTGTGGACGTATAAGTATAAACATTGAAATCCTAGTAGCGGGGTCATCAGAAAGGCTATTGTATTGTAAGTAGTACTTTATAAGACCTTTGGTATTTGTTCCTCGACTTGATTGTGTTTGTGTTTGATTTGTCTGTTTGTGATTTATTTGATACTTGTACTTGAGTTTGTTTTAATTTTGCTAAACCATTTTCTCAGTAAGTGAGAACCATATGTTGTAGATTATTAATTGGATGGTGAATGTTGCTTCAGTTCGATGGTGCTTCTCCTGGCGCTTAACTGGCCAGTGTTTGATGCCTGATACGGCCGCGAGAGGACGTTTTATAGCGCACAAGATTGCTGCATCGTGTTTTCTACTACAAGGGGCCATGCTCTAAAGAGAAAAACGTGTTAGCACCTTCCACCACCGCCAAGTGAACGTGCCTAGTTTTTAGATTGTAGAAATGCTATTGCTCATTTTTACGTCATAGTGACTGGTCGTTTTTTAATGGTGGTTGATGGTAGAACAGCTATACATAGATAAGGATGCTAGATATTGACAAACAGCTGTTCGTATTGTTTTGGTAAAGAAAATATTTTTTCATTAAAAACTGATACCCTCAAACTGTTTTTTGTTTTTGTTTCTTAATATTTTTAAGTTTCTCTTTTGCTACCGCCGTAAAGTAGCTAGCGGCCAACATTTCCCCAATAGTCCAGCGCCTTAAAACCTTTAATATTCTCCTGTTGAATCTGCCATCCAAAAACGGTGAAGGAATTGATCTAGTTGGAAGGCCCTTGCGGCTTTTCCAAATTATTATTTTTTCCTCCCATCATTTTTATTAAAGAACGCCATAAATCTTGTAAACACAGTTCAAGAATCGTATTCAAGATTCAGAAAATGGTTACGGTTGGCTTTAATAAAAAAACAAGATTTTACAGAATAATTCTCCTTTGATAGTTACTGAATGTTTTCGGTTACCAAGGCAAACAAACTGTCATCAAATTCTCCCGATTGTTAATACTTTAGGTTACTGTATATGGGACGCTCTCTAAGAAAATGTTTGTAAGAGCCGCCAAGCACCTTTTGAAAAAGGTAATTCCATAACAGAATCAAAGAGGTGTGACCCGAAATGTCCTAAAATGTAATTAGAAGGTTTATTCTTCAGTTTTTCTACTCGTATAAGTAGCCTGAATTCAAGATTAATATCCGTCACATGTCAAAAGATATTAACTGTTAAACAGGACGTACTTTTTTATAGCCACACGGTATTAAGAAATCTTGAGAATTCCGTGTTCTACAGGGAATTATTGTAAGCGAATAATATTCATTGTCATTTTGTTGCTGAAACTGTTATAAATCTTATAGTCCTTTCAGGGTCTACAGTTTCTGAAAGAGTTAGTTCAAAGGCATAGAAATTTCTTGACCATCGTGAGAAATTACAATTGCAAACATTTCTTGTGAATAAAGTGACACAGTAGCTCAATGCCTATTCTTGACCACGGTAGGACGTAGGCCTTTACACACTTTTGGGCCCTTTAAGTAGTTTTTTGCTTATTTTTCTATTTCCAATTTTTAATAAGATCGACTAAAACTATACAGATATAAATTTTCAAATAGTTGTGTTTAGATTTGCTACGGGTCTAATATTCTTCGATGTAGAAACACCCATAAAAGTTTCATTAAAATGGGTTAAACAGCTAGAAGCCATTTTAGCCATTTTAAGACCTATAACATTTTTTTGCAAAGCCCGAAGGTTCATTTAGACGAAAATAGGTGGCGACTTATTTCGATGTAGAATCGCCAGTAAAAATTTCATCGAGATCGGCGACGGACTCACTGTGCCCACCCCTTGTAAGTTCTGCAGATAAAAAAATGCCTGCATCATTTTTTAAACCTAGAGAGTACAGTTTAGAAGAACTTAAACCTTTTTGAATATCTATTTACAGCATATATGTAGTACAGCGAACATGCAGAAGAATTGCATAACTTAATCTTGATTATGGCGACGCGACAACTCGATTTTTAATTTATCGTCTCTATTAGACGTTGTGAAGTAGCCTCATTAACTTCAATTAATTATTTTTTCCTACCTTTACTTAGTCTGGAACCATACATGCGTTTTTTTTTTAAATATCAAAGTCCACATTTAGACGGGAGGTCTTTCTAGGTGTCTTCAAGAGTTTCCGCTTCACGGTCGTCCAATATTTTCCTATTGGCCTCAGTTCAAAGCAACTGGAAGGGTTGAACTTCTTCCGGACAAAATTAAAATTATTGTCATTCATTCAGTTAACCGTGTCCCTGCTGTAACGAGAAGAGACCAAATCCGACCAGAATAAACTCTTCTTGGAATTTCACAAACGGCTTAGTTCGTGCTTCTAGACGCTTCTCTTTGTAAAAATTTTGATTAATCGTGCTTTTCGTGATAAAAGTCAGTTTTAAAATCAGAGTCCTTTTTTAAAACCTTGGTGACTTGTTTTTACCTTTTCTGTATCGAAATCATCATCGGATCTTTTACTGTGTAAAAAGCTAAACGAGAAGTCTGAGAAAAGTTGACCTTGATATAGGTGTCTTCGTCCATCAAGACAGTCAGAATCCCTGATTATAAGTTAATGCAGCGTACAGTTTCCTAACTCTAGTATAGGTTTAAACTCGCGATTGCTTCTTGCCTTTCTGGACCAGTAATTGGAAGCAGTTTAACTTCTTGACTACGTCTCAAACAGGGTTGTTGAGGTTTAGGATAAACTGTGCCTCAATCTTTCCAGCTATGGGATTAGTTACGACCCGAGTCTAATGCTTTCTGATTGCTCAAATTTTCTTTAAACTTCCGGAATTATCCATGACTGTCAAAGTGGCATATTCCTTTTGCAATCATCCGTCACGACTTACCTTAACTTTCTACAGGTTTGTGCACTGTTTGGTTAAGACGAAACTGTTCAGTAATGATTTATTGTTTTGGAAAAAATCTATCGTGATAGATAAACCAGTAACAAGATCCAATTAGCCTGCTGAATTGTTTATTTTGAAGCTGTGAGCAATTTTGAATGAAGAGATTTCTTAGCGTACAGCTCTCATTAAAGCGATGCACAAATAGGGGTTTTATAGAGAAAAGTACAGAAAATAGAAAGTAGAATAGGAAATAGAGTATTTCTTCCTTACGAAAACCTTATTTCTACTTTTGCTCTAAGATAGGTAATTATGGATGGAAAAAAGTTCCGTAATTCTTAAAAAAAATCTTCAAGGAGGGATTATCTGAACTCTTGCACCTTCAACATTTTTGCGAGTAAGTAAGTGGTGCTCTGCAACTTCTGTCATTTACCTTGCTAATACAGTAATAATTTGCATTCATTACACTATTCTGAATGTTTAAAATACACAAGTACATAACACATGGGCTGAAAAGTCCCAGGCCTAACAAATAGATGGCGCTAGTTTTATTGCATTAACCGCTTTTTCAGTTAGTACTAACCTTCAAAAGACAGCTGTTAAAATTTCATGATATTCA
>VTPC01086566.1:0-14616 GCA_011009095.1 Ignelater luminosus | reverse complement strand
AGATAAGAACCCACACCACCTTGATAGTAAGAAGCGCCAAAGTACGATCTGCGTTGTTCCACAGAGTGTCTAAAGCAGAACCCACACAAAAACGTGTAAATGTGACTATTTTCCGTAGGCGCTGCACAGCGGCGAATACAATAACCGAAACTAACATTTTTATATCACACAAGAGCGCATTAAAAGATTCTGCCATGGGCGCCAAATATCCTAGCGCCGGGTCTGGCTCAAGTCGAGTTCTCACATTAATTGTTATATGAATATTGAACTGCAAGAGTCAAATGTTTTGTAGAACTACCTGTCTGAATGGCTAAAACCAAAATCTTGTCAGAAAACAATGTTCAGTAAGCCGTTACACACGACAAGACAAAAGATATCATAAAAGATAAGCTTGGAAATGCCTTAAAAACACATCGCAAGGCCAATGTGTTTTAAATCTGTAGATACTATAGACGCAGAATTCGCTTCAACATCCATGAAATAAACGTGCACCTCTTTATGCAGCTTCGCGTTTTTGTGCATTTTTCTGTTACGGATAAAAGTTTCAAATGCTATTCCAATTTTGGTGGCAACTTTGTATTAGCTGTCTGTCGATTGCAGAAGATTCGTTATAGGGTCCATACAAACTTCGTCAAAATTCTCCCCAGTTGTTTCCCTGCAAGGATAGCCTGATGACCGCTTATGGAGGGTGTGCGAAGTAGAATCTTGTGATTGAGCTTTTCAACAACATGGAAAAGCTCCGGCATGTCAATCAAGCAACAGAAAGGAATTCTCACAAAGGTAAACCAATACGTACTTTCCTAGAGAATGTCCAACTCGGGAAAGAGTTCCAGCTACCTTTAAGATTAAATTACATTTCTGCTGTCACACCTATGATTGCTTCAAGTCAAAATTAGGAGATAATTTAGCTCTGCAATCTCAAACGTTGACAAATCAGTACCTATCAGTACTAAGAAATGAGCTCATATTCTGTCAGCTAACAGGAACTGCAATACAAAGCAGTTATTAGACAATATAGATGAGAAAGATTAAAGACCAAATTGAGAAGGTTTAAATTACTGTCCCATTGCTCTGCAGAAAGACAGCTTTGTGATATGTGATTTGTCTTTCCTCTAAGAAGCTTCTAAAGACACATAAACGTAACTTCACAAAACTAATAGTCATCTAGTAAATCTTTAATTATAAAATTAAGTTTAACTTATATTTTCTTTTTAAAAATATTTTTATGGTATTGAAAGCTAATTTGGATTACTGGAAGCTCCATATCGACAGGCATTAATCCCAGCAGATTCCTTCTTTCAAAATAGGTATACTGGTCGCTGCAACCCGACCCACTTAAATATAATAAATATAAAAGGAGACGGGTAAGTTATCACTCGATTTTTCTGTATTTAATTCGGATTGACACAGTTTAATAATATTATTTTCTTTTTAAAACCAATTCCCTTTTCCTTATAAAAAATCACAAAAATTTCTAATTAACTATAAGTTAAAATCTGTTTGAAATAATTCAAAGACTGCTAACCATTAGTTGCCTTGTTACATCTTGATTGTTGGTTTATACGCGATGAAATAGCTACATTGTAGTGTCACATGTCTGTTTAAATTACAACAAGTTTTTTTGGCAGCATAGCAGCTTCAAAGAAATAAAGTGTTGATGTATGTGCCACATAAAGAGAAAACTTAAGCATAATAAACAACGTCTGCGTAAGCAATGAATAAAATATCCACTGTTTTTAGAAGAGTTCGTTGCTTCTTTCATCTTGAATTCAAATAGGAAATACGCATTTTGAGCGTGTAATGTAAATTGCTACACTTAAGTATCACACACTTGCGTTTATCTATACATCAAATTTATACAACACTGTAAATTACACAAAGAACAAAGAATTTGTTTTTTTATATTCACATAAGTTTTACTAAATGACAATCTTTGAATAAAATAAATTAGACGTCAATGATACACAAAAAGAATGTGTAGCAGGAACAGAAAGTTAAAAGATTACCTCCTAATTTCTGTACTCTAGATTATTACATTATTTTTATTGGTGGTATTCGTTTCGGAACAAAAACACGAAAAAAATCTTTTTTTTCTGAATACTTAAATTCTTTTAATCATCGACAAAAAAATTCCAAACATATTGTTATGTGCGTTTTTCTGCTTACCCTCATTCAGGCCTCATGTTTTTATACTCATGATGTTGGCAGCAATGAACCTGAAGATCACGTGATTAAGATGATTAGGGCATAGCTGAACGTACCCCCGAAAATGCCTCTGTTCCCTCAACTGTCGTTATCGCTAGCTATAAAGATCGGTCTAATCTTACAGCATTATTTTTAATAGGCTATTTCGACTTTTTTAAGTTAACCACCCGGAAGCTTCCTTTCTTTGCTGGGAAAAACGTCAGTCGACCAGATATTCATCAAGATATATATAAAAAAAGAGAAACTTCCGTGTTAGTTACTTAAAAAATAACGAGAATTAGTACTCGTTTCCTCGGCGAATGATAAAAAAATATAAAAAGAGAACAAAATGAAGTTTTATTATTATATTAAAAAAGACGAAAGCGCCGTTAAATATTATGGAAAGCTTTTAAGAACAGAAAGGAGAAAAAGCAATTGATATCAGATTCAAAATAATTGGATTAACGATGTCACTATTTGACACGCTCATTTAATTCTGAGGTTTATCACCGTTCTGATTTTGGAACTGAATGCCTACGTGACCATATCTCACCCCACTTTAACTTAAGGGTTGATTTAAGAACAGATAGCTGTAGGAAAAGTCATAGGGAAAGTCGTTTCAACAACTGCCGTTAATGTTGCAGTAAAATTATGAGTTTTCAGAGGCGGATTGGCCTGTTGGAAACGGAACATCAAGAAAATTATGGGAATTTTAAAAGTGAATGCTTTCAAAAGTAAAGTTACATAAATTTCGTGTAACTTAAGAATGCGGGACTTTGTAAACTTTGCTTCAGCTTGTACGAATTCGATTTAAAATGACCTTTAACTTTTTATTTCTTATACTCGCACCTTCAACGATATAACACATACATTTTGTAAACGCTAAATCCATTGAGAAATAAGCAATAAGCTCAAATGAGATCTTTCTATTTCATTAAATAATGTTGAATGGTGTTTAAACTTAAACATTCATGTGTTGAAACTTTAAATTTTATCACCGACTGGGATCGTATTCATTGAAGACAGTTATTTTCGAAACTTTAATGAACAACAAAATCAACGGCCAAACGATAATATCTTAAAATGACAACCAAAACGCTCAATTTTTAGTATTTGGGAATTTTACGATTTTCAGTCTAAGTTAACTTATTTTCAAACAGAACTAAGATTTGCTTATATTCTAAAATATTTTCAATTTAGTTTAATCTGAAGAATTCTAAAATTTCAAGAAAAGCCTTAACGTTCAGTTTGAACAGATATTTATGTATTGACCCACTTTAAATCTTTAGTGCTTCTCAGAGTACCAATTTCCACTGAAAAATGCTATCTATTTCCTAAAATTTAAAAAACGAAAGCATAAATGCTTTAATTTCCATTAATTGCTTTTTTAGGAAACGCATTTCTAATAAAAGTTTTAAAGAGACTATAAATCCTAAATTTTGACAATAAAATAGATATTCGTTTTAGAAACTAGCGTAACGAATTTTTATTATCATTTTGGCGCTACAGCCCTTTGTGAGCCTTGGCCTGCCTCAGAATTTCCCTTTAGCTTTCCCTATCTGCAGCCTGTCTTCTCCATCCTCTTACTCCAGCTGTTCTCAGATCCTCTTCCACATCGTCCAGGTACCTAAGTTTTGGTCGTCCCCTTCTTCTTCTTTCGATCGGCCAGTTTAGCGTAGTTTTTCTAGAAGGGCTACCTTCATCCATCCGCATCACGTGGCCTACCCATCTTAAGCGGTTTATTTTAATAGTTTTGACGATATCCGGGTCATGGGAAAGCCTATACAATTTAAAATTAAATAAGTCTTCTCCATAAGTCGTTTTCACAGATCCCGCCGTATATAATTCTCAATACTTTCCTTTCGGGGATTCGCAACAGCTTTTCATCTTTTTTTGTTAGTACTCAGGTTTCAGATCCGTAAGTGAGTACTGGGCGTATTATCATCTTGTAGAATTTGCATTGTGTGCTTCTTGATAGGTTTCTCGATCTTAACCGCAGAGCTAAGCCAAAATTCCAACATGTTACGTGTAAAAGTGGGTTTAGAGACCCTATGAAATGACGCAACATAAAATAATAACTGTATGTCTTAAGAAAAAAATAGCTCTATTTCGTCGGAGATTGTGTCGGGGTCATAGAGAGGCCTAAATGGCAGAGAACAGTAGCAGTAGGGTTATAATTGAGAGGGCGCCAGTCCTAGTTATCTTTGACCGATATAAGTGAATAACTGATCCTAAGACTAACCAACTATTCCGGCCTTTTAAGATACTTATTCGTAGGGTTGACCTTTAAAAGATAACCTCTGAGGAGGCGAATAGGGTTCTCTTGCGACAGCTGATGAATTACGCAATACTTACTTATTATATTAGGTAGCTTGTGGTGTTCGCAGTCGAATTTAGTCAAGACCGTCCCTACAGACCTTATGTTCTCTTAAACAAATCTCACTACGCGTACTGACAGAATTAAACAACAGTTAGAGTCAAAACAAAACATTTATTATCATACATAGGAATAACAAATATTTACAGGTACGGTACTCGGTAAACGAAACAAAATAACATAAGTTCAGATTACACACAGTATTATACAAATGCAGAAACATAAAACAAAGGTACACAGTAAACAAATGTATATACAGGTCAGAGATATCAAGTAAACGTAAACACAGAATAAAAGGTATACATACAAACAAAGAATTGAGCGATATTTACTAAAGTAGGTCAACAAACTCGTGACCTATATTTTCAATGTCGTTACTCTTATGACAGAACAGAGAAAAACATAAGTTAATGATTTATAAAATGTCGATATTAAGCTTTAATGCTAACTCGAACATATAATGTTCTTAGAGATATGTTAATGGTAAACAGACAGATTAAAACTCTGCATATTTTAAATATTGCAATGAACTCTTAAACTAATATGCAGTAAGCGCCTTCTTCTATATTTGCTTATAATAAACTTACTAGAAATTGGATTCAATTTACTGTTTCAATGAGCTAAAGTAATATAACTATTAAAGATTTTTGGTGACCCTTCTTTGGGTTAGTAATAAACAAAGAGACGTAACGCGCTCTTGCAATAACTTTTAAGAGATACAATTAACAAAAGTGATAAGGTATTTTTGCAGCAATCTCTCCAAGAATTAAATGTCATAAATATATACAGTCAAATAAACTTACAGCTAACGATATATTGGTATCGTTGTACACGATAATTAATCTAACAAAATATATATATAAATCAAAACTTTTGTCCTTGCCCTATTGAGTTTTATTATTTTTACTTATAATAATCCAAATTGCTTTTTTAAATTTTCTTCCAATAGGACATCCAAAATGTAGATAACATCATTAATCTGATGTTTACCAATTTCCAAATAAGCTTTTCACAGGCAATTCAGCCATTATCATTATTCTGTATTATTGGATCTTGATTTGTTTACTGATACATTTTAACCTTGAGAACAACAAAATTCACTTTCAATGAGTGTCTGTAGTTTGTAACATAAAAGATCAAAGTAAAAACTTAAAATGAAATTATTCTTTTTCTCGATGACTATTACTGTTCTCTTAGCAAATTTAATACAGAGTGATGCAGATGGAATTAACTTAAATGTTAGCATTATCTTAAAGACACCTACTTTAATATTAATATTGTATTACTTTTACAGTTTTATCAAAGCGATTATAAAATACATTTTGAACGAATGGAACTAGTTGAATATAATCATCTCTATTTCCACGGTTATAGAGTGGTTACATTTAAATTTAACCGAACATGTACCGCTTTTAATATGTCTTATACCTACAAAAGGGGCTTTACACCAAGCAAGATAACTGTAAGTACTTATTCTATACTTACTAATTGGTTATTGAATTAAATTCTTTCTTCTATGAAGATGGTTTATGACTGTGTATCACTGTTCTTGATAAATTCTTTCTAATTAGGTTGTAGTTCAGGCCTATAAATTTCTAAGTAATGAATATCGCTATTTCCCTATACGTTTTCAAATGAATATATGTGACATATACAACAAGAACATGGCTGGAATAGGTTTCCCAAAATGCCGTAACTATCAAAGCTGCCCTGTTGAAACAGTAAATTAATTGTTATAATAGAATAGCAAATTAATTTTTCTGACTACAGTATTGTTACAGGAAAGATTCTATGAAATTTGTAATTTTACACCAGATGAATCAAAGTTTCCACCCTTAATTCCCAGTGGTAGATACATGCTAGAACTTACAGGAGTTTACGTTTCTGATGAAGTGTGGAAGATCCACATGCTTGGTGAAGTTTCCCGACCAATTGTAAAGAAATAGTTCTTATGATGTTATTTAAAGGTCTCTTGTCTCTAAATTGTAAATCAATAAATAAACTGTATTGTTTTTATTGTGCACATTTGACTTACAATAAATATTTTAATGTTAAGTAAATTATGCTGAAGTTTTTTTATAGAATGAATTGTTTTCAAGTACACATAATGTAAGTATAAAATGAGATTTTCTGAAGTCCTATAATATCAAAATCAAATTTTCGATTCTGTTTTCTAATATCTTGAAAACAACCTGTAACATTAATTTGAAGTTGTTACATAGTGTTTACACAAAGCCGTAGCTAGGCGAGGTTTTGGGGATTCAACTCCCCTTCTCTCGAAATTTTAACTAATTGTTGTTTTAATAGCTGTATTAACTGTTACCAGATACAATAAACATTTGTTTATCTATATCTGTATCTAGATAAAATATTATCCCATCCCATCACAGCTCTTAATGTTCCTAAAGTCAGGGTCATCGGATGATCTTGGGCCCTATCCAAAAAGAAATATTCAGAACATGCTGTTACGCCGAAAAATCTTGCTTTTGGCAAAAGTTATCAAAAGTAATGGAAACGAGGTAATGAACAAAGCCTGAAATATTTTGGGAAGAATTGGATAGAAAGAAGTTGATGGAGCAAATACTATATAAATCCAATGTAAGTAATTGTAATAAATAAAATAATCTATTAATAGAAATTAAGCTAATAAGATTTATATAAAAAAACTGTGTTTTAATAGAGTTTCTCTATTTACTGGACAACCCTTATTCATTACAAATTGTTTTTTTATTGAGCCCCCATGATCGCTCGTGGAAATCCCTTCCCCAAAATTCAATCCTAGCTACGGTCTTGTGATTACTCTTATATTATCTACTATTATACGAATAGTTAAGGGTTTAGTCAGTTTATTTGTTTTTTATAGGTAATCAGTCTTAGATAATTATGAACTAAAAAAATTAATTAATAGATCTATCAGTTGTCGACACATAATGTGCGAAGAGGTGGGTTTATGCAATCATACCTGTTTAATGACAGAAATTACTCCCCCGTTTTTCCATAAAAGTAAAATAGGGTTTTCTGGTAATGCAATGGCAAACCTTTATTTAAGATGCTTGCATGACTTAGAAGTGTTACAATCAGAGAGCAACATGATGATGTTCTTTGGGTTCAAATCACAATCAAAAATTTTATCTTGCAGTTCTTTCTACTTTGATTAGTTAGTCTTGAGATTTATATGTAAATGTTACAGTAGTGTTAGATTGGTAATATACCAAACACAGCAATACTTTCTTCTTTCAAGATATTGAATGATTAGTATTCTTCTTACCCAACACAATTTCAGTAAAAGGAGTATTGTATCTTTGAGACTAAGCATGATAGCAAAAGTTTAAAAGTGGGTCTCTGATGTATCTTTAGTATCTAGTCATCTAATGTTTTAAAGCCGTAATATCCAAATAATGATTTGATAATGTTGATGTAAACATTCGCGTTCTTGCAGTTTTGAGGTATGTGTATGTGAGTTCACTATGCTGATAACCAACAATTTTGTTGTGACCCTCCTGGATGTATATACGGAGTTCAATGTTACTTTTTACTTTTGCTGTTATTATCTTCCCAGTCAATTTTACAGCAAACATGAAACCGCAAAAAATGTTCATAATTAAAAACGAACTGCATTTTATTAATATTTAACACTAACTGTAAGGTGCTGTATATAAATATCGTATTCGTCAGTTTTAACAAATGAAGACTTTGACAGCGTGAACTGACAGTCTGCTTCATAATCAACACGTTGGGCGTTCAAATCCCGTCGGATGCCTGTTATAATTCATATTTCAAATTTTAATTTTATTTTCTACAATATCTATTGTAGTTAATCATTACAAGAAGAAGAAACATTACGAAAAAGACATCTTGCCTGGCGCATTACTTCTGTGAATAATTTCATTTCAAATACTAAAAAAGTGAGTGTAATACTTAGCCTTTTCTAAATATTTGCTTATTTAAATGCGACTCCAGCATCTGGGGTTAGGCAAGTTAGGTTAGAACTTGTTGAAGTTATGACATTGTTTTAACATAAAATGTACTTAAACTGCATCAAAAGTAAAAAGAACTAACAATAAATACTCAATTTATATAAATAATTGCCTAATTCAACCTGTTTTCTTTCCGTACCCCGCAAAAGTAACTTTTGTACCTTCACATTTTTAACAGTTTATCCTTATTAATTTAAGAACAACAACAAGTCTTCCAAATTTGAAACTAAATAATACAAAATATAATATGTGACACTGTCATTACCTATAAACCTCCTGGGAGAGCTTACCACCAGTTGACTACTACCTTGAAGATCGAAATAAGCAGTAAACAAAGCGTAAATAAACTCAAATGCATTTTCATTTGGTTTATCATTCCTGCTACCAGAGGGTTTAAATTGCTTATATCGTCAGTGTATAGTTATTAACAAGTAAACCAACTCTTTAAAAATCCTTTGTTCTTTTCAAAGCGTCCGATGACCTTCAACTAATTGTTATGGGAAAATTCGAATAGGTTCGAATAAGGCCTGTCTCATAAGTTTTGGCACAAAATAGAATTTTGCTACCCAATAGAAAAGACTTCAGAACGCAAATGTTTATTTTTATGATTACAACATCGCTACTAACAAAAAACAAACTATACAACTGAAGTTGGTTCGTGGTCTTCAAGTTGTCTTAGAATATCTTTTATATTACGCATCATTTGTTGAACGACCCTTTTTTCTGTTTAATGCGTTTCCAAAGTTGGTCTTCGGTGTGGCTTCCCAACCATCACTGCAGACTAACCTACTTAAAAATGTTCTGTGAGGTGAGACTGGGGAATGTTATGCGAATTGGTATTTTTTTAATGTTTAATCATTCTTGACTTGTTTTAGCATAATGACACAGTTTTGGTATTTTCTGCAACTGCAGTATAGTTGCACCTGGGGACTTTTTTCTTTTAATATATTTCACACCGTTTTTTGTCAAAACTCAATGAATAGTATCATTTGAAACATCGAATTTCCGCCCTAATCGTCGTGTTGATACACTTCTGTGATTTTGGGTACTTTTGATAAGTTTTCTTATTCACCTGCCGGTTAGTCAATGTACGTGAACGGCCACACTTTTTTTCTATTTACACAAACTTTACCCTGCAAGCCTTTATGGTTCTTCACGATCTATTTCATTTGCAAACAAATTCAAAGTTTCCTTGTTTGAAAGGTGTCCACTAATTGATAAATTCTTTTTCTTAACTCAAACTTGTATGACATTTTTTGCGCATTAATTGTCAAACAACTGTCATCGTCACGTTCGTCACGTCGTAACGCACGCGGTAATTGGTTTTATAAACATTAGGGTGGTCCTTAAAAAGTCAACTTCCGAATTTTAAGCGTTCCAACCCAGAAATCGAATCTTTATTAAAAAGAGATATTATGAGTCTCATTTCATTAAAAAAATATTCATATTAACCCGTGCCCCACCGACGATGAAATTTAAATTGGATTTAACATAGGTTTCTGACATTTTTGGCTTCCGTACATTATAACTTTCTTAAGATTCATCAGTTTTTTCTGAAAATATTATAAATGTATAGATTTTGAGTCGGTTAATCCAAATTTCATGTTGGCAATTTAATTTTTAATATTGACAAAAACATAATTTTTTACTAAAATTTCATCATTTTGTATGAGAATTTACCATTTTTTTACCAGCGGTTCTGTCAGCTGCAGCCAGTCAGAACAAGTTTTCGATATGAAATTTGGATTTAGCAACTCAAAATCTATACATTTATAATATTTTCAGACAAAACTGATGAATATTAAGAAACTTATAACGTACAGAAGCCAAAAATGTCAGAAACCTATGTTAAATTCAATTTAAATTTCATTGTCAGTGGGGCACGGGTTAATATGAATATTTTTTAATGAAATGTGACTCGTGATATCTCTTTTTAATGAAGACTCGATTTCTGGTCTTGATGTCTAGGTGCTTCTAATTTTAGAAAAATATCATTTGTTGTTTCGGGATTATTGTTATCTTCTGAATCAACATTATCTATTCTTAAAGAAGTTGTTGGATGTGAAGCAATGTGTTCATCTGTTTGATTTCTCACATCTAAAACTTCCGTACTACTTCGAGTCACTGATGAATGAACCATAATTTTTTTATTGTAGTTATCATTACTTTCCAAAACATTTTCCTAAAATCAAATATTAGAATTTTTTGGATATATATAGTATACAACGCAGGCACGACATATTCACTGCGCACAAGCAATTGGCCGTCGACTGTGAACACAACGCCGCCTAGTTGAGTGAGTGAGCCAAATCATCAGATGTCGAAGAATCCCAGAAAATATTATTCTAGACGAACACTCGTCGAGACGGTACGATAAAGATACCTGGAGATTTGTTATTCAGTCTGAAAACTGCGGATAGACGATAATAAATAAACACAACGATAGTTTCCTGCCCTACAGGGAATTTATTGTTTACGAAGTTGAGAAGGTTGCGACGCTTTATTACAATCCGAAACTAACTGTACGGGATATGTTTATACAACCTCGGTAGCTAAATCTCAATAGATTTCGCAACTTCTTTAAATGCTTTATGGAGAAGATCTCCAGGTACGATACGGAATCGCGCGTGTATTAACACCGCGTCTAAGGTAGGACAGGCCTGGATGCTGACTGACTAGAAATTTTTAAGCGAGAAGACGCGTTGGGTGGACGCCATTGTCAAGCGTCCTTTCCCCTCGATTAAATGATTCGCGGGAATGACGACAGGATTTTGTTCAATGGAAAACAATTAAGCTGGGGAACTTAACTCATACAACACTGTTTGAACTGATTTAGCCCCACATAACTGATTTGCATATAGTGTCAACGGCAGGTCATAAAATTGAATTTATGTGTCTGTAGCATTAACACGGGTTGCAGAATTTTAGGAATAAAGAAATATAAAATAACGAAATTGAGATACATTTAATTTTTAAGATGTGCGAGCTTTATTCAATTGCAACAGAGGAAGAGAGAGGAGATAAAATGTATTATTTATGGACGAAACGGAAAGGTCAAGATTCGACTGACAGAGAAACTTTTATTTCATAAATTTATAAATATAATAGGGGTGAACAACATTTACCGATAGGGTAAAATTAAATATTTAAAAAAATATACAAAATGTGAAACACAATTTGTAGCTTTAGAATTTTCGAAACGGAAATGGTATTTATACATTATTTAAATTAATTATTAAACGGAATCTTATCATATTGTACCGTGTGTATCTATTCCTGAGTATCTTATAACCTTTTCTAAGGCAAGGTTAAACAGGGCACATGACAGTGCATCTCTTTAGTGCAATCCTTTATTCGTATTAAATAGTTCTGACAGATCCCCTTGTGCCCGCACTTTACATTCGACCTTTCTCATGGTCTTCTAGATTAGTTTTGCCAAGCCTGTTGGTATCCCTAACTCAATTATGGCTGAATATAGGTGGGTTCTGTTAATTGTGTCATAGCCGGTTTGAAGTCTATAAAGATGTAGTGACAATTCATGTCATATTCTGTTGTCTTTTCGAGGATTTGTCTGATATATGATACATGATCGGTGGTGGATCTGTTCTTTAAAAAGCTTCTTTGTATGTGTTTCAATAATGTTTTCCACATAAAGGGCCAGTCGGTTGTTGAGTATTAAGGATAAAACCTTGTACGCCATATTAAGGAGAGAGATTTCCCTATAATTAGAGCAATCAAGCTCATTACACTTTTTGTGCATGGGGCATAAAATTCCCGTATTCTATTCTTCAAGTGGGGCACGTTCTTGCCATATTTGTGTTAGCAGTTTATGGAAAAGGGTTGCAAGCATCTGCCCACCGTACTTAAATAGCTCTGCTGATATGCTATCTGATCCTGGTGATTTGTTTCTGGCCATAGATTGAATTGCTTTATTTACTTCTTCTGTAGTTGATGGTACAGTTTCCTTTTGTTCAGGTTCCTCATTGCTTGATTCTGTTGCTGCATCTCTGGTTTCACAGTTAAGAAGTAAGCTGAAGTGTTCTCGCCATTGTTTTAGAACTTTTGCTCTCTCATTCAGGAGGACTCCATTTTGAATCACAATCTGATTTGCTAGGGGTTTGAAAGCTTTTCTCTTAGTATTAACCCGCTTTCAATAGTTCCTGTACTCACGTTCTCTGTTTAGGGTCTCTGTTTGTTCAAATTCTTTATTTAATTGTTGTTTTCTCTTCTGTTTGTGTATTCATTTTTCTTCTCATCTTTTTATTTGATACTCCTCGGTGCTACCTCTAGTTCTTCTTTTACCTTTCCCGGCGTTTGATATTCATACTCTAAGGCTTAATATTAACGTTTAGTTTGAGCAAATATTTATGTATTAATTCATTTTAAATCTTTAGTGCTTCTCATAGTACTAAAAAACATTTGTAATGATTAGCATAAATCAAGGTGATTCTTAAAGATCATCCTCTACTTTGACACCATGCGCCATGACAGGTACGCATCTAATTTGCTAAGATCTTTCTTCTTAAAAACTGCTTTCGCAAGAAACCTTCAACCTTCGCAAAGGAAGAGGATCTGAACATTAGCAGCGATTTTGAAAATGATAAGCCGTCTATAAAAACTTAACTAAGAATCAGCAGACGGATACGACAAAATCAATATAAATAGAAAAATAATAAATACGCACCAAATGGCCCTGAAGATATTAAATAAGTAGAACCTAGTGAAAATACTCCCGGGAAGACCTGTAACTCCTAGAGAGCACGTCTCCAGGCGGCTGTTAGGAAAATGCCTCCCAGGTATGGGTGGTAGGAAGGAAATGAAATATCTCCCGCAGACCAACAGCTACTGCAGCGTCTGATCCAGAATAGACGGCTGCAAACAATGTTTGTACTCCATGTCAGAAGCGGCTGATTACCTTCTCACCAACCCGTCCGGCAAGCGTGGTGTTGTACACGGCCAATACCTCTATATGATGACAACAAGAAAGAAGCGGCCCTCAGTGCCCAGCAACCAAAGAACCACTGAACAAGGCAGCGTCAGAGAGGCTAAACGGCAGAGGAAGCTAAAGATACCTGGGTAGGACCAGGCTGCCAAACGATGATGAACTTGGCTACTTATAATGTGCGATCTATTGCGTCAACAGAAAGATTAGAAGAACTGGAATACGAACTAAACTTAATAAAATGGGACGTTCGAGGAATATGTGAAACTAGGAGAAGAGAAGACCTACTGTATTATAAAGGAAACAATGACGATAGTGTAGGAGGTGTTCTATTACTAATCAACAAAAAACCGAATAAAAAACATCGAGACACTAAAGGCAATTTCCGACAGAGTCATATAAGTGAAACTACCTTTAGACAAATTAACAACCAGCTCGTGCGAAGACGAAAAAGTGGCAGTTTTACAAGGAAATATCAGAAAGTCTCAAAGCAGACACAGCAGCACACAACTTTGTGATGGGAACCTTCAACTGTAAAATTAGAATGAAACAAAGCGACGACGAGAATTACATTAGAATACATGGGCTGGGAATGAAAAACCCAAGAGGCACTGTGGTGATAAACTTCTTAAAACAACAGAAACTATTCAATATGAATACGTTCGTTCAAAAAAATGACAGCAGAGAATGGACATGGGCCAGCCCGGGTGAAAAAATAAAAGATCAGATCGATTATATGTCCAACCACACTCATATAGTCCAAAATGTAGATTGTAGAAGTACTGAATAGGATCAGCGTGGGAAGCGACCACCGGCTTCTCAGATGTAAAATCAAAATACACAACAAACTAGAAAGTAAAGAAAATGGCAAAAAGCGAAACTGATCAAATAGACCGACAGAAAGTCAAAGAACACCAAGAAAACTTCCAATAAGAATTATTTCCAATATTCAAACTTTAAAAGGAGAGACAAAGATTACAATTGAGCAATAAAACAACCAGATAATTAAAGTAATACAGAAAGCATCAAAACCATACAAGACAACATCGAAGAGAGCGGAAAAACTTAGTAATAAAGCTAAAGAATCATTAGCAAGACGTAGAGAACTAATAACTCAAGACAAAAGACAAACAGTG
>VTPC01086564.1:0-17085 GCA_011009095.1 Ignelater luminosus | reverse complement strand
GAATTACAAAACTGTTGAATTATGACTCGATTAATTGTTTCAAGAGTCTACTCAACTACATACATAATTAACAAAAACAAAAACTAAGTATGTTGCTTGTTTTTCGCTTGAAAAAGTATTCCTTGAGCATTTGACTTGATATCCACGTGAATTCCAATTTTTTTAATTAAACAAATCATAATTTATGGAGGTTTCATTTCTAAGATATGATAGGGTAATAGTAGAATAGTTGCTTTACTTTTTTACTTCTATATTTTCCACTAAAAAGATAGGGCAGTTGTAGTGAGCCAACTTTTTTTTTAATCGTTACTGTCACTATTAGTGGCCATTTCGAGAAGAATTAATTTAACCTAAATATTTATTGTGCCATAAATTATTTGGTTAACTCTAGTTCTGAGAATAAAAAAAAATATTAAAAGAATTTATACAATATAAAAGATCGTATGAAGCAGTCACAATTAGTTTAATGTGAAATTATATGATAACTAAGCAGTAATCACTAAATCAAGATTGAAACTAGATATTAAGAGTTCTTTGTGATCGCATGCAACATTTCAAAGCAAAGCGTTTTGCACGGCATATAATCAGTAATAACCGTGAATACTGCAATGCTTATGCAATCATTTCTTGCATATCATAATACCTTCAATACTCTTTCAAATTAATGTCCTCTGAGTCATCAGAATTAGATCAACTAGACGACACACTCTCATCCGGGCTTGAGATAACTTTAGATTCTTTCTTAGACCGCTTTTGTGGAACACAATAAATTTCAATAAAATGCTTTTTCGTTTTAATTTTTGCGGGGTAAATTTGAAGGAAGTTTACCTTTTCCCTTTTTCAAAAACATTCTGGAAACTATAGGTTAGGAGTAGTTAATTTTGGTGTTTCCTTGACAATGGTTATAGTTGGCTGAGCCAAGATAGAACGGGTTTGATATGTAGTCTGCAAACTCAAAGTCGTCAAGTTTGTTAAATGTACCCAAATTTATTACGAATATATTATTTCCTGTATTCTCCATCACCCAACCTATGATGATGAGGAATAGAGTTGGTAATAAGACGCATCCTTGTTTAACTCCTGTGTTAATCATTATTTTTTCGGTCTGTTTGCCTGCATGTTCTACTTTAGCTGAAAAGTTTTCATACCTAATTTTTATCGTTTTTACTTTTTTTTTGGTAGTTCAAATGCAACAAATTTTCCACATGTTCTCCCTCGTTGCTGAGTCAAATGCCTTCTCGAAATCTATAAAGTTGATGCCGATGCTTTTCTCCGTTTCTTTGGTTTGTTCGAGTATTATCCTCAATGGGCACATTTGATCTACGCATGAGCACCTTGCTCGAAAGCCGGCCTAGTTTTCCTTTAGTCTGGTCTACTGCAGTTTTCATTTTGTTTAATATTATCTTACACAATACTGTACTAGCCATGCATAGGAGGGTTATTGGTCTTGAGTTTTCGCATCGTGTGAGGTCTTTTTTTGGAATTTTTATATTATTACTTGCGACCAGTCCTCGTGGTATCATTTCCGTATTCCAGACTTTGTTCATGAGGATGTATAGGATTGTTATAGATCTTTTCTTGTCTGCTTTAATAAGTTCTATGGAGATATCATCCACGCCTGCGCTTTTACCATTCTTCTACTGACAATTACTTCCTGGATTTCCCTCATTGTAATTTTGTCTTGGTTTATGTTTAGCGGCTCGCTTCTCTCTAGTTCATCTATTATATTTCTTGTTTCTTTCATTTTGCACATTTTAGCAAAGTACTCTGTCTACCTTTTTATGATGTCTCCTTCGCTTTTAATATTTTTCCGTTTGCTCCTTGAATTCTATTAATTGGCTTGGTTCTTTTTCCCGTAATTCTTTTTGTTACTTCGTACTGGTATTTTATATCTTTTATTTTGGGTTGCTTTCTCTGCTTCTTCTAACAGATTTTCAAGGTAGTTTCTTTTGTCTTTTCCTGTCCTCTTTTTTACTTCTCTGTTTTTATTTCAATATTCTCTATGTATTTGGTTTTTTCTTGTTTCGCTTTCTGTATTCAACCATTTCCTGTTTATTCTTCTCCTCTCTTCGATTGTATTTAATGTAGCGTTTGTTATCCATGGTTTTGTTTTCCGGCTTTGTGTCCAATTGTTTCCTTTGCGCTTTTCTTTACTACTTCTTTGAAATGCTGCCAAATGTTCTCCACCCAAAGGTTTCTACGTGGGTTAATTTCTCCGATATCCTTTTGCGTGTTCTTCTTATACTCCCCCAGTATTTCTTCTTTTTCTTTTAATTTGACAACATTAAATTTTGTGCGTACCGGTAGGATGTTGTTGCTCTTCAAGCTTATTTTTATTTTGGCTCTAAGAAGTTGATGGTCTCTTCCTACATCTGCATCCCTCATTACTCTTGTATCTTGTAGGGAGTTCCTCCATGTTCTTTTAAACATTATATGGTCAATTTGGTTTTTATAGATACCTCCAGGTGATATCCAAGTTGCTTTGTGATTGTCGTTGTGTCTGAATAAGGTACCAGCAATAACTAAATTATTTATCAAGCAGAAGTCTACTAGCCTACGGCCATTTTCGTTAATTTTCACCATTTCGTGTTTTTCCATGTTGTTTTTCGTGTCTTCGTTGTCTTTGCACACTTTTGTATTTAGATCTCCCATTAATAATGTTATGTCCCTTGGTTATTTCCGTTGTATAATCTCCCAGTTTGCTTGGAGTTCCTCATAAAAAGTATCTTTAGTTTGATCGTCTTTATCATTTGTAGGGCTATAGAAGTTTATAATAGTTATATTTCTGTATTTCCCTTTAAACCGGGCACATATTATCCTTTCTGTTTTGCCTTCTCATTTCAGTAAGCTTTTTTTAATTGATTTATCTATCATAATAGCTACATCCCTTTCTTTTTTGCGGTCTCGTCTTCATATCCTGGGTAGAGTATTTGGTTTCCATTTGCAGGTATATTTACTATTCCATTCCACCTAGTTTCGCTAAGCCCGAGTATTTTAATCTTGTCATTTCTCTTGAGATTTGTTCGGTTTTGCTTATATCGGCCATTGTTTGGACGTTTCAGCAGCCCAGAAAGAATTTAGATTTGTCTCCTATTATATTTGTTTTTTTTTAGCATATTCGATTCGTTATCCTTGTTCGTTGCCTGTTTCGCCCCCTCTTTCTCTGTAATTGTTTTTTATGTTGGTTTTATAGTGATGTATTCTGGTAGTTTTTTTAGATTTCTTTTAAGATGTGCTTGTCTTCGTTCGATTTTCATATTTGTCCTTGTATAGTAATTTTTTGGTATCCGGTTTTAACTTGGTTGCCTTTGCTGGCTTCTTTTTTTACTCTATTTCAGATTTCGCGTTGTATACGCATCTCTTCTTTTGTTAGATTGTTGCTTATATATACTTGTTCATGTTTAATCAGTCTCAGTTTCTTTTTGTTTTGCATGATCTCGTTTTTATCCTCCTTGCTTCCAGGTTTTACCAAACATGTTCTATTTCCCAATTTCTATGCTTCTTCTATTTTTACTTCTTTGTATAATTTGTATAATTATTGATGAGGCCCGGGGCGGACCGCCCCCTCTGCCCCCCGTTAGGTACGCCACTGTGCAGCGGTTTATTTCCAACTGCGTGTTGGTTATTAACAGCAGCATTGTCCAAAATTGCAAAAAAAACTGTCAAAGACAACTTTGAGAATTTAGAGGTAAATTCCACTAGTATAGAATCCAGAAATTCCATTTGACGCTATAGCTGCTCGTATCCATGCATTACCAGTAAAGTTTCCAGCACCAAACAATTAATCTTTCTTTTCTTTGTACAAAATCATCCAGTTTCTTGTTTTAAAGAATCTAATAAAGCTGAGATCTAAAAGTTAGAGCGCTTGTATTGTGTGGTTAAGCAAGCAAAGGAATAAAATGTCATTTTCTTTTAATAGTTTCTAACATGTCAATGGCGTTTGTGTGCGAAGAATGTCTATCGAGAAAAAAAATTATTTTGCTATGAGGTTTTTCTGGATATGAAATGCTTCTTAAATCATCCATGTGAAAGTGCATTCGGAAACTCTAGCACCTTATCAACTACAATTTTTCGCCTTTCTTCCCAAGATGTAACTGAATGCACTTTTGAGGCCTTAGCTGTAATAACTTTCCCAGTTGAATTATTCAACTGGGCATTAATTTTATCTATGTTACAAAGTCATTTCGGTCAGTAAGCATGCCCTATTAACACATTCTTCTGTCCAATTAGCATGCGTACGAATGCCACCTTACGAATGTATTTTTGATGCATGCCTAAATTGATTTTATTCGACGCAGATGTTCCCAAGGGCATCTATCCTCACTAAAAGTGGGGGAGCTATACTTTTCGTAATCAATGCCTTACTTTTTATTTAATTATTGTATTTAGAATATTAGCAACTAACAATCGAAACTAGACATTTCCCATATACCGAGTGCTAAATCGGCGGACGCAACATAGGAAATCCCGTGCTAATTCTGAAATGTTTAGATATTGGCTCCCCTAATTATCTTAGCACTAAGCTTTATTTATATTTTTTGAAAGGTATTGCTATACACTGAGCAATCTCAGCATTTTAAGATAACTCAATTAGAAGATATTTAAAGAAATGTGCCTGTATGTGCGCAGTACAGCAGCAATGTCGAATATCAATAACTTTATTGCTGCTAACTTATAATTGACAAGTGAATGCTAACAAAATCAGAATTATTTTAGTATAATAAAGTGGTATTTAATCAACTATCGAATAAGATGTTCAAACAATCCTCCATTAACATTTAAACAACATCCTAAACGATTGTACAACTCATTTCTCACATTACTTAATTGATTTTGTAAAATCCTATCACATTAACCAGAAACTGCGTTCTTCATCTGTTCTAGATTTTCAAAACGTCTATTTTTGTAAACTTTTAACTTAAAATTACTCCAAGCAAAAACATCGTTTGCTGAAAAATCAGGAGACCTGGCTGACCAGTTAATGGTATGGTTTGAGTCCATAACTTACTTTAGAAAAGCGTACATTAAATTCTTTCAAACTTTGTGCGCCGGGCAACCATCCATTTGAAACCAAATAACCTGATCTTCTCGAGCTGCATCGTCCAAGGCAGGTCCAATCCGATCTTTTAATGAATTCAAAAAAACTTTACCGTTCAACGTTTCGTCAATAAAAAAGAGTCCGATAATGTGTTGGCTAAGAATTCCGGCCCAAACGTTGACTTTCTCGAGGTACTGAGTTTCTCGTTTTGATAAGTCGGCCTTCATTTTCCATACTTCAGTAACTGCAATTCTGTACATTCGGTTCATTGTTTAACGTAAACGTACATTCATCACTAAAACAAATATTCTGTAGAAATTCCTTATCATCATTTGCCCTGTTCTTTATCGCCCTCTCTTAATTTTTGATGGCACCCGTATTTGTAAGACATGAATTTGTTTTTTTAAAACTTGAAAAACTGTTGTGGAAGTGTATTTTCATCATCTTCCCAAGTTGCCGCGTGTTTACTTCTTGATTTTCCTGGACAAAGAGTAAAATGCCTAACTCTGTAAATCTTCTTTGCCCTCTTTCTTCATCTGCTTCATTTTCGCATTTGAAATTTTGTAATACAGTTCCTGAAGACCCAGACTTTTTTACTAAACGTTGAACAGTGGATTTATTGAGTATAAGTCTGTCTGGAAATTCGACAGAAAACTTTTCGAATAGTTTCTACATGCTGTTCCCGTCATAATACCATTTTATTATGGCGATTTTCTTCGTTGTTGTATAATTCATAGTTATAATTTAAATTGATTGTCAAACTGTCATGTAGTGACAATCACAGAAAATTAATAGAAATGGTTGATTGTGAAACTTTACAGGCCTGTTTGATGTTGCTGCTTTCTCTGCGCATAACATGTATTGTGCACACACCTTTCTTCAAATATCTTCGCATTAAGTTATCATAAAATGCTGAAATTAGTCAGTGTATGATGATATTACATCTTCCAATGCCTTTCAAAAGACTTAAATAAAGTTTAGTATTAAGTTTTGATTCAATGTGTGACCGTCAAAGCGAGTAGACGCTTTTCAATTCTGCTCCGGCTTTGTATCATCGCAACGCTCAAAATGCCGTATACTCGCGATCAAAGAAATGAAATCACGGATATTATACAAGAAACAATCTGTGCTTTAGTCAACAATGAATCATTTCTACAAAAAATAACCGAACGTGTGTGGACTAAATTTGAACAAAAAATAGAAGATAAATATCAAAAAATAAAACATAAAGCAACTTTAAATAATGTCGGAAAAGTTAACATAAAATATTGTTTTGTAGATAGATGCCACCGCGTGGGTTGTCAAATTCCTGGAAAACCGCAGCCGATAATTGTTAAATTTACCGGTTACCTGGTCATTGAAAACAAAAGGAACTTCAAACACTGATATATTCGTTAAAGAAGACCTGACAAAAATGAGATTGCAGGCTTACAAGGCTGCATGTGATAAATATGGTTACAGATATGTTTGGACTGCAGACGGAGCCATCAAAATAAAACTTCGTGATAATAAAATCAAAACTGTACATAAAAGCAAAAAACTTTTATAAAATTAAGTTTATCTTCTATTTACGTTCAAAATAAATTATACAATATTTTGGTTATTTATTTCTATGTTATTGAAAATTATGGATTTTTAATGTTTGCCGGTAGCGGATGAATGTAGTGTAAAGTTAGAATTAGTTAGCAAAATAACCTAATTTGTTAATTCTTTCTGTTCCATTTTATTGATTATAAATCTTTTCATTTCAGGTAGGTAGACCATGAAAATAGGGCATCTTAATGTTCGATCGATTTTCACTGGCTTCGATTCTTTTTGTGATTTAATACTTTGAAATAATTTTGCCGTGTTCGCACTATCTGAGACATGGATATCAACTGATGTGCTTGCTGAGGTCATACGTGTGCCAGGATGTCAATGTTTTCGCAGAGATAAAGATGGTAGGGGAGGTGGAGTAGGTATATATGTAAAAAATGTTCTTAATTGTAAAGAACTATTCTTTGATTTTTCTGTTTATGCTAATTTAGAATATTTGTTTGTTAAGATCAAGATAAATTCTAAAAGTATTGTTATAGGTTCAATATACAGACCACCAAATACCAATCTAACTGATTTTATAACTAGTCTGGATGATATGTTATCTGTTATAATACCAACTGTTGATGACTTTGTATGCCTGGATGATTTCAATGTTAACTTTTTTAATGTTAATAATCCAGTTAATACTTGCTTCAATTTCTGTGATCTAACCCAAATCCTGAATGAACTCACAAGAACATCAAACTCTATAAGTCATTAATTGATCCTATTTTTGTAAGTAACAAGGCCACAATTAACAGTTTTGATATGCTCAATGTTGACAATATATCGGATCATAGAGCGACGTACTGTAAATTAAATATTTTTTTGTATAGACCTCAGGCTAAAATTATACAAGTTCGATGTTTTCGTAATTTTGACCGAGACTTGTTGTTGAATGATCTAGAGTTATATCCCTGAAATGACTTAATTCAAGAACGTGATATTGATAATAAGTTATCCCTATTCATGGCTTTTATTTTGCCGCTCTTCAACGTTTACGCCCCGATAAAGGAGACTAAAGTTACCAAGCCAAAGCTCCTTGGCTGACCGACAACTTAAAAGCAATCATGAGGGAACGTGACAGTGCCTTGAGAAAGTACAGACGTACTAACTCCGTCTCTGATTGGAATAGGTACAAAGAATTAAGAAACTTTACTATACGGCGGGAAAAAAGAGCATATTTGGACACATTCTCTAGGGAAAAAGATTCCCGCGGATTATGGAAAGCCCTAACCAACCTCAACGTACGAGGTGCGACTGATCGTAATATTCCCTCAAACCTAGCTAATCCTAATTCGATTGGTGACTATTTCAGCTCCTCAAGTCAGCCTTCAAGTAATAACTGCATTAACCAAATTCAATATTACTTAAATAATTATAACTCTGATACTCACTATTCCTTTTTTCTTACAACTGTAAATGAAGTACACGATATTTTACATAATTCAAAATTCAATGCTTTAGGTACTGATAATATTTCTTTGATTATGTTGAAATACTGTAGCCCATTCATTGATAAGTTCATTACTCATATTATTAACTGTTGTATTGAAGTAGGTCATTTAATGTCTGCATGGAAAAGTGCTGTTGGACTTTCTCTGCCTAAAGTTACAAATCCAAAGAATTTTTCCGATTTGCGAATAATTAGTATTTTACCTTGTTTATCTAAAATTTTTGAAAATGTTTTACATAAACAAATGTATAACTTTTTCAACAGTAATGAACTTTTGCGTACGTGTCAATCCGGTTTCAGGGAGGGGTTTAGTACGGTAGACTCTCTGGCTTCTGTTACGAATTGTATTATCAACGCTTCTGATAAAAAATTAATCACTGCCTTAATTTTGCTAGATGTTTCAATAGCATTTGATACCATCAGCCACGACCTCATATGCGCAAAATTACAATATTATGGTTTTGTTGAACCTTCCGTCAATCTGATTAGATCTTATCTGTCTGATAGAACCTTAATGATACAGCATAGCAATAGATTCTCTACTTCCTACTCCATTACGTCTGGCGTACCTCAAGGTTCAGTCTTGGGACATTTGTTGTACATTATCCACAAGGCAGATATTCTAAAGTCTGTTAATAACTGTAAAATTCAAGCGTAAAATCACTCAGGTTTTTTTCGAACATAATCTCACATTAAATAGCAATAAATCTTGTTCACTATTTTTCTGGAAATCGAAACCATACCCTAGTTATTAAAAACGATTATAATTTACACATCAATAATCAGCAAATTCCGGTTGTAGATTCAGCTAGGAACTTAGGACTTATCTTATACGTTAACTTACGATTTAAACAACATCTCTGTAAATTACTTCAGAAAACTTACTCTTTGTTGAAACTGTTATATTCCAATTGAGAAATTTTAAATGTTTCTTAAAAGAAAATGCTCTCTGAATCATTGGTCCTATCACATTTCAATTACTGTAATTTTATTTATAGTCCTTGTCTTGATGCATGTGACAAGTATCGCATTCAACAAACGCAAAATTGGTGTTGTCGATTTATCAACAATTTACGTCGTTATGATTCTGTTACACAAAAATTTTACACCTAGGTTGGTTAAACATGTAAAATCGTTGGAAGTATCATTTGGGAGTGTATACATATACTCTACTTTCAACAAAAAGTAGTACATCTCTTAGTTCTTAATTGATACCTCGGATACTGGTACACTCCGCAAACACTTGGTATAATTATATGCTCACTATGCCTCTTCATACGTCTTCATTGTTTCAGAGAAGTTTTATATACAATGCTGTCAAGTTTTATAACGCTCTTCCATTTGATATGCAAGGTCTCAATTTAAAAACTTTCAAACGAAATTTAAGATACCACCTTCTCAGTAAGCAATAATGTTTTGCCTCTTCATTATCTGCCTACCTGGTTCTTGCTCGCTTTGCAGTCAGAATTGTTTATTTTTATTTTTTATTTTATTTTCTCGCTTTGCATCTAATTCCTTGGTTAAACAGAATAGCCTTAAGTTTATTTTTCTTTTTTTTTGTCATTTATAAGGGCATCCCGTCGGCATATTATACATTTTAGCAAAGACTAGGTACGCTTGCGGGGTGTGGAAGGTTGTGGAAGGGGAAGCATGCAAGTCTTAAAGTGCACTTGAAGTAACTTTAGGGTTAAAAACTATTTTTGTGAAAGCTCTTTTAATTGGAAAAGACGTCTTGTCGACATACTTTGTCGAACAAAAGTTGATTCTTTTACGTCTCGAATTTTGTTACTTAAGCTCTAGTTGAATTTGGCATTGTTTAGATAATAAGTTGATTAGTCGATCTGATTGGGTGAGTCTGAATATTTCACTACTTCTGATTGATTAAGCAATTGATCGAGCGGTTGATCAATCGATCAAGCGTCTAATAAAGCTCTGTGCAACCCGGCCTTAATGTACTAAACGGTTGTATTTCAGTTAGTGGCAGCAAGAGAAAGTCATTGAATTTCATTCCACCGTTTGAAGAGCCATTTTCAAAACTCAGAGTCTCCTCTTCAACCAGGAATGAGAATTCTAAAAAGGTAAGGGTGGCACAGTGGGCAATTAAGTTTGTAGAGATTACAGTTCTGTATTTACCTGCAAGACTTAAGAAGAGATCTTACTAAAAACAATCTAGAAATATGAACTGGTGACAGCGCAAAAATAGCTTATTAGGTGTTATTTTCCAAAGTTTTTAATAAAGTCATTTTGGCATGTTCTCTATAACTCATATGAAAATACATTAATTTCTTTTTTAATTTAACATGAAATGTAATTGTAATTGTAATTATTAGAGCTAATCCATCATGACAATTTCATAGTTGCGGTTCAATGCATACGGTTATAATTTTGTCAAGTGTTAAAGTGCCTCTGGAATGTACTAACCGTAATGGGAATTAATCCTACGTAAATCTGACTCCATTAATTTTCAGAGTAGGGTTGACATAGATGAAAGTAAATTACCAAACACCAAAACGTACCTGTCATTTTTCCTGAATTAATTTGCTTTTAAATTTAAGTCGAAAATCTAATTAAAAGTTCAGGATATTTAATTAAAAAATCAAAATGTGTTCACTTAACCATTAATAAATTAGTTTATTAACATCTAGAGAAAGTTATTTAGCACTAATCTTTGCTTAATTCTAAAATGCAACATCCAATTTTAGCTGGCATTAAACTTGATAGCGTATCATACACTGCAATTTCTGCTTTATGATACAACAGAGTTTAACCTCTCTAAAAGCTACGCTGACGTTCATATCTTCCTTGGCTTATTTTTACTCATAATGAAACATAAACAACTGGCCGGCTAATTTAATTTAGTAACCATTTTATCTGAGACCTAATTAACCAACCTCCAGAAGATATTTCGATAAACCACAATAATAATTTTACAAGTGCAACAACATTTAAGACATTTTTTATCTACTCGTGATAACCAGAGATTAGAGAATAAAGAAGGGAAAGGTTCATGAAGGCAACTAATTCGGGTAAGCCTAGAGGATTTCAACTCCATTAAAAGGAAGTTGTTTGAGCGCGGAAATCTCGAAAAATCTCCAACAATCAGCTGGTGTTAAAAGGGGTTTCTTACACAACGGTCTTAATATATTTCAACAACATAGCAGCCAAAAATTATTTTTCGAGCAAAGTTATTAAACTTTGGGGTAAAATTCCTTAAGGAAAGTTTGATTGTGTACATTAGAAAACAGTTTACATCGCTTTTGAGAAAGTTGTTAAAAGTTGAGGATGGTTAATATTGTTCTAAGAATTTGTGTTTAGACAATCAGCATTGCTAAATAAACAACGTTAGTAGTAGCATTATTTATTGCTACATTGAATAGATAATTGCAAAATAATTTCTTTCTACTATAACCTCTAATTACAATACTCACGTATATATGATAATTGATTTATAAGTAAACGCTTAGAAAATCATAATTATTAATTGATGGACAATCTAGATGTCGGTGTGTACTATTTGAGAAGCTAAACAGTGCGTAGAGCCAATCTCATTTGAGCTCTTGCAAAGAGAGTCGATCCTAAGGGAATACGAAACACGCAATCACAAATTCTTAAGGCAACAAATTGCATCGTAATTTGTGAAATTGCTCTGCTCATGCAAATGAGCAGCAATAGCAACTGATGACTTAACTTATAACAGCAATACTAATTCAAACATTTGTTTACATGTACAACAATCAATCACAAATTAATTAAAAAGCATCAACATTCTGACCATTTTTTAAATTAAACACGAAAACATTTATCTTTTTTGATAAATATTAACAAATTCCTCAGTATTGATTAAACCTCAGTTGCTTTTAAGAGAATTAAATTAATACTAAAAAGTTTCGTAATTTAAAATTAGAAGATTTAATTAAATATTCGGATTTGTTACAGTCTCACCTACTTTCATTCTTAAAACTTCCAACTGACAGTCAAACTTTCATGCGTCCTTTTTCCTTGAAAATTACAAACTTATGGGCATAATACGGATATTTTTATAAGTTTGGTAATTAAATTATTCTGACACAATAATCTTTGATTTAATCAACCGTTTATTTCAGAGAGTTTGCATTTTTAGTTTTTCCGCATTATTATTTCACAAACTTGAAACTTTAGCCTTCGGATATAAAATGCAGTATACAAGAAAAGGAAAATTAAAAAACTATTTTACGTTACAATACTTGAAGTTTTAAACTTTGATATGATATTGCTTACAACAAAGGAAAATTTGAGAAATTGTTTTACATTGCAGTACCTTTGCTTTGCACCTTTTTATGTTGACTCCGTTGCCTAAAATGTAAAAAATGTGATCGTTAACCCAGACGGAAATTTCAAAAGCTCAATATTGACAGTAAGCTAGATTAAAACCGAAAATAAATTTCTACTATTTTTATATGGAAATATCAATTCTTTTGTAAGTACATAATTGTTAAATGTTCTTGCCATTTTGACATACATAACCTAGTTTTCCCTTACCGATGCACTATGCACCTGCGTCTTATAAATAGAATACATACGTATTTTCGGACTATAAATTTAGAATTTACTGTAAATATATTGATCGCTATAAATTTCGAATTGTAAGTCAAATTATTAATTAATTTAATCCACCTAATTATCTACATAGTAGTAGTTTTAGATATTTAAGGTTTGAAACTAGGTTAAACTGACAATTAGTGACAATAATAACCAAATTTATTGAAGATCGCAGTTACAGTTTAATTTTAGAACTGATTATAGCATTGGTTTATATTGTTAACAGTATACATATGTAATGAGCAAAAATCTGATTGCTTATTCCTTTTTTGTCGTAGATTAACCTTTTATGTTTGCTTCATGCAATTCAGAAACATTTTGTATAACACTTGAACTTTACAACCTCATATAGTAATATCTACCCTGAACAAACCTGAACCTTTTCAAACACAAGCACTCTTTATTTCAGGCCTTTTATTAGAATGTTGAGAACCTTCTGTAAGTATGCAGTGACTTTTACCTAACATGAAATAATTATAAGATAAGTTGCTTTTGCTACCACGATAGCAATGCGATGTGTTTTATGCAAAAACTTCGCAGATTAAATGTAATATTCCTTTATTTGTACATCTATATTAAAGTTTTATTAAAATATGTTTTAATTAAAATATATCATCAACGATGAGGAAACCTTTTGTAACACGATTCTTTGCTGCTCAAAGCCTGTAATCAGAACACCATGCATCATATGTCGAATAGTTTTCGAGATATCGAAATACCGATTATGTCGAAAAATTGCCGTCTTCGATCTCGATTATCTCGAAAACTATTCCAGATATCGAAATAACGATTATGTATATGTAATTAGGAGAAACTTTGTTGTTGTTGTTGATTTCATATATAACATGTCCTGTAAAGTTACAGCAACATGACAACAGACCAGCAGACAGACAGAATGTACGAATTCAGATACAATTGTTTTTAATTTTGTCGATAAAACAAATAAATAAATAAAATAATTTTTATCTTCCACATTACTTTGGATAGCAGAGACGCCAATAACACCTTATATACAAAATAATTAAGCAATTCTGAGAGTTATTTAGTTTTGACCGGTTTTTCGTCATTTTCGACCACTGTGCGTCTGCTCCGGAAACGCTGACTGCTAAATCAGCGTATAGTGGCTAGATCGTCTGCCGTTGCCTATTAATATTTAACTAATATTGCTACACACAACAGAACAGATCTGATTTTGGAATAAATCGTGTGGTATTTGCATCTTTTTCTAAATTAAAACGCCGTCCCCACAATAACGCTGCCAGTCTGGATCGGCAGACGAGCGATTTTATGCTAACCGTGTAAACTATTTTCGAATGAAAATAGCGATTTTTTTGGAGTAATGTTGCGTGGTATAATTCACGCTAGCTCTTGGTCTATTAAGTTTGTTCCAGCAGCAGTCACAAACGATTACCAACCGTTTGGTACATGCTCAAATGCAAATTAACGTTTCAGCAAAAAAAGTCGAGTAAGTTGACTAGTAGTCAGATGTTCCAGCAGCAAACGTAACTATTTACAAACCGTTTGTAAAATTCCTGGACTTTTCACAAATTTTTCTACGATTATGCGCACACGCGCGTATTTGTCAAGCGCGCTCAGTTAGGTTAACTGATTGTTTACCGGTTAGGTTAGCTAGTACTGGTTAAAGCTCAATTAAAAACATAATAATGAGTGACGTAGATACTAGTGATAGCAGCAGTAGCCACGAAGATTGGTCTGATAGCGATAGCGAAGAGGATGTATTTGTTAATGCTGTTAGGGCAAAAAATGAAAATTTTCTTAAAATTACAGTTCCACAATATGATTAATGGCTTGACGGAAAGATTCCGTAATTCAGATGTATATAAATATCAGCTTGGAAGTAATGGTAAACTTTCCGCGTTAAGTCATGTTTTAATTTTTTTGTGGTTTGCTGGACATTAAACGGCATCGTTTCGAGACGTTGGCCATCGCTTCGATATTTCCATTAGCACTTTGTTTCGTGTTATAAGGGGGCTAACGTATTTTGTAAGCAATTTATCGCCTCAAATTATTCAGTGGCCTTCAGAAGAAGAAACGGGGGAAATAAGTAAGTTTTTTCGTCAGAAACGTTTTCCTGGAATAGTGGGTGTTATTGACGGAACGCGTATTAAAATTTACAAGCCCGAAAATGATCCTGATTCCTATTTAAACAGGAAATATTCTTAATTCATTTTAGATGCAGGGTGTATGTGATCACCGAATGAAAATTCGAGACGTGTTTATTGAATATTCGGGGTCAGTTCATGACAGCAGGGTATTTGTAACGGGCCAGTGCTCAAAGGTATGCACAAGTCCCGTCCAAACCAATGGTAGATGTTAAATCCCGTAGCTCATGCCGCAGATGGGGTGGATTCTCAAATAAACTTGGCTAATCTCTCACAAAGAGAAGCTCACCGTTTTCCAAAACTCTTATTAAACTAATAGATGGTCGTAAAAGTGGGCGCCAGCAGTCGTAGATCGAAGGGTTCTGATGGTCGATCACGCGACTACTCGTGAATCCGACACCCTGTATATAGGCCTCTTACGAAACCTCACCCTGTGTGTAACTTACCTCGTGGAAGCTCTATTAAAACTCGCTCTGACGTTTCACCAGTGAGACTCAATACACAAAATAAACACTGTATAAGCCCTTGATTTGTCTTACTTGATTTTGCTAAGGAAGTCCTCTGAAGACTTCCTTCTTTTAAAATTATACAAGAGAGAAATGCCAATTGAATATTTACTCCTCTCTTGAGCAAAGATATTTAGTCTATAATTGAAATTTGGAATATACACTACGTGCTTTTTGATAGCCAAAAGAACAAAATAATGAAATTAAGCTGCTTCGCCTGGACCAGAGATCCACTTACAAAAACAAAAATACAAGAAGTCGACCTTACTTACATTTATTAAAACAATAATGATAATAAAAAAAATGAGTCAAACACACACAAACAAAAATACAAAAACAATAACAAAATAACACTACAAAAGAATGTCAATAAGAGGCATAAATTAATTTCTGTTTGAAGAACAGAGTCGATGAAATAATAAAAAAAACAGAAACAAACTATAAGAAAAACAAATTATTACAATAAACAAAGCAAAATGATTCTGTTACGTTAAAATTTTAAAATAGAACACAAAAGATCAAAATTCAAATATTAATTAACCCGACTAAGGTAAACTTGACCATAAATTGTTAAATATTGACAACTGAACTTTACATTTAAGAACAAAGGAATGATTGCCAAGTTAGTAATTTTGTTGCAACAATTTATCAAACACCAGCTAAAATTACCTGGGAACGTTCCTGTTACAAATTAGTTAAAAAGTTACTTGTAAAAATTATAATTCAATAAAACAATACGAAACTGATTCTGTCTAAGCAAAGTTTTCGTATAAAATATTTCACAAAGTTCGACGTTCTCCTAGTCTTTAAACATTAAAATTCATATAATAAAACATAGCAGGTTTTCTTTCTTACTCATACAGGAATTATTTCTTCCAGAAGGTATGTGCAGACCTCTGTTTTCCGACGAAAGGCAGCTAGATCCAATAATTGAGAAAACTTTAATTTCGAAGAACAACCACTTATTTTACGTTAATCGCAAAAAACGAAAGAACAAAGTCCAGGCGTTTACACACAATTTTATAAACGAAGATCACTGAGTCTCAAGCACTATTAAAATTTTGCGGAGCTTCCAAAATGTAGTATACACACAGATGCTACACCAACGGGGCCAAAATGATTGCGTTGCTACCCTCTACAATTTCTGCTTCTTGGAGGACACCAGCGTAATTATATTTGGGTTATACAGTCCCCACGATAACGAAATTTATAAGCCTTGCTGTTGGCGAACAAACCACTTTCTTCCGCGACTATTGCGCGTCTCTGACACGAAGAAATTACGATTTCTCCAGTCCGATCTCTTTTTTTACTAAGGGGATCGCTTCACTTAATTTGGTTTGAATCCAATTAGGGGATGTAGAGGTAAACGTCGAAAATTACCACACGTTGGTTCGAGTACGCAGCTCTTATCGTACTGCCTAACCTCTGCGTTTTTTGTTACGCAGTTCGTACTTACGGAAGTGGGGTTAAAAAGTCGTATATACACCCTAACAGATTAAGACATTAATATGCGACAATAGAAAATTTTACTTGTAGATTCGCTAGTTTAAATTTGACTTCCCCGAGACTGTGTGACTGCAATATTGCAACTAATGATTCTGGGAATTTGATATTGGAAATCAACGAAAGACACGTCTACTGGAGTCTAGGTGTCGAGACCACAAAAATATTAATTCTTTAAAATAACATTATAACAAACATTCGTTTAATGAAACAATTTAAATATTGCGCGTCAAGAAAACAAATATCCGAACGAAATTGAAAAACAGGGGCGGATTTAGTGCGAATTTTAAAATAACATTACAT
>VTPC01086563.1:0-13113 GCA_011009095.1 Ignelater luminosus | reverse complement strand
GTGCCAACAGATTCCACTGTTCTATTTCTGCTTGTGACTTTGATAGGCTTAAATCTCGCACTAGGTCGTTTAATTCGACTTGACTAATTAAATGCGGTTCACTGGATATAGATGGGGTGAAATCAGGATCTCTCGATTCGTCAATAGCTTCACTACTAGTAGTACTCGCAGCTTGACCCTTCTTGGTTTCTGGTTCTATTGGTGGTTCAGGAACCAAATGATACTTATCATGTGGTTGAGGTGTTTGAGCTGACACTGTTCCCACATAATTATATTTTAGTTTCTTGTGACGATTGAATCCAGCTGTCTTATTAAAGCAGACGTAGCAATCTTCAACGTGGTCCTTTTGTTCTCGCCACAACATCGGAATGGCACAAGGTAAGGAATATTGTTGGCCAGATAGCCAATCTCTCAAATATCTAGCACAGGTAGTGCATATTACATGTGGAACCCACGATTTGTCTTGATTTTTGACAGCCATATCAAAATAAAGTTCATAGGCCTGGCAAATTCTTGTAGTTAACTGTTCACTCTTATGTATGCAATGGAGTAAATGTACCACACACATAACAAAAGTTGTTTGATGTCAAATGAAAATAAAATTTTACAAATATTATTTTAATTCATCACAATAAACTTTACAGTGACTTTGTTGGCGCTTTGTTGTATTGTTTTAGTTGAAATAGCATCGCTTAAATACTAGCAATACCCTTATCCTCTCCCTAGAAAATATCAACCAATGACAATCGAGGAGATGGCAATCGTCCCGCGCCGTGGATTATCAGGTCGCAGCATGTCTGAAACAAATTTCAACTTGTGTGTTGTCTCCATAACTTGAACTAAGCCAACGCTATTACTTTTCCAGTAGTTTATACTTTATATCACCTGATTAATAGTATCAATCAATGATTCTGGGTAAAAACTGCGTTGGCCAGTGTTATTAGAAATTTCTCTGTTTTCGGTAACTCTGATTTACCATTCACATAAATAATATCGATATATGCAGTACACACTCGAAAAAGACAATTCAAGTATGTCATACTGCAAAGTATTTGGTTTTGTTATTTTAAGATCCCCAACTGGCGTTGGGGAGCAACATCACATATCGGACAACCATGGTTTGATTTTGTCCCAGTCAAAGAGATTGCAATTTATATTTATTATCTTGCCTTCCGGTAGAGATAGTCTTAACTCCTCAAGTTTCTCAATCTGCACATCAATACTACGCTTCTCCATTGATATAAATGTTATGTAGAGTCTTTGACATACTTCAGCTTAAGAGGTCTACAAAACCGCACAAATTGTAAAGTTCGATTATTGCACAAAACAGTATTGCTTTTTGACTTTTTGAAAGCCTGAACTTCTATCAAACCCATAACTCAAAATTGTTTTAACACTAATTTCCTTAATTTCCAAAGATTCCATTGATCCTGCTTGTAATAGCTTTGTTATGTGTTCCAGAATACTTCTTAAAGGTCTTTCAGCCATGATATCACTAACGTTGATATTAAATGGGCTGCTTTTTAAATTATCCTTCCAAACTTCTTTGTAGTCCGGATAGATATCTCAATTTCTTGTGAATGCTCCTTGTATCGTATATGCAAATACTGTTGCTTGCTTGGATTACTATCTTAACTAAGTTCTTTTTGACTGCCTATTTAAGTTTCTTTCTTGAGCTAAAAAAGCATTTTTTCATTTGAGATGGTCGAGAAGGATCTTTGCTCACTTCTTTTAAAACTGCAGTAAGATCATACTTTCCTTGGTGACGTGCAGTTTTAACCATTAAAGACGATTCGTGGTGTGTTGCTTGAGCTACTTGCGAAGTTTCTCTTCTTTATGGTATGCTTGACTTCACAGAAAATGAAAGACTCGGCCGACCAGAAGATGTTAATGGCATAGGTTCATTTGTTTCTACAACGAAATATCCTTTCAGCCAAGCAGAATATTTCTCTTCAAAATACTCTTGCTTAGGGAACCTTGACACCATGTTTCGTCGAAAATGTGTTTCCAATCGTCTTTATCACCTCTTTGTAGCCATATTTCTAACAGATCTTCATTGCAAAAGCAAAATAATTCCATAGACTTTATAGAATAGACAAAATGTTACCCTTGCGCACACAATAGATGTATGGAATACTCGGAAGTACTTGAGTTTCAAATTTGAGGATTACTAGGTTAGCACGAGGAAACATAATCGGGCTCGTAGTTCAGTTGGTACTTGAGATAGATCAGGTTCTACTCCCTACAGACAACATATTTTCTGTTTTAGGTCAAATACGTTATTAAAAAGCTAGATGGTAGGTAATGTAGAGGAGCATCTCTTTGAGTCGACGAAAGACAGGAGACAGATTCGACAACAGACAGAATTCGCCTTTTTCAAGTCAAGTCCTTATATCACTCAGCATGTGCCCCGCTGCGTTTTACATTCCAAATTAGAAGCTACTGTCTTTTATGACCGATGAGGCGTGAAAGTAAAAGCAAAATGGATCTTTTAAACATGAGTTGTTATGGAAAACATGAGCATTTACTCATTTTAACCCCTTAACGACAAAACCCGATTTTACTCGGGTTCGAGCTCGAGTCCGTTTTCCTGTAGCCCGAGTTAACTCGTGCAAAGATTCCCATCCTTATACAGGCTACGTTTGATAATATACCGACTATAAATACATAACCCGAGTTATTTCGATCATGTTAATTTTAGGTTTTGCCGGTAGATGTTGATACCTGCCGTAAATGCAGGATCCGATTATATCGATCATGTTGATTTTTCTTCTTACCACTAGCCGCTGATCTAAGTTGACACCACGTGCAGTATTTAGTTTTTTTTAATATAAATATTGTAGTGACGCCTATTTACTTCAAGTAGTGTATAGTTTATATTATTATTATTACTATGGATAGTGAATATGATTATTCTGGTGGTTCTGATTTAGAACTACATTTAGAAGAAAGTGGTAGTGAATCTGATGTTCCAGTGGAATCTGATAATGAAGCAGATATTTCTGACGCACGTATTTGGTGTAAATTAACTAAATCTACACCAGCACCACCGCCTTTTCGATTTCTAAGTACATCCACGATAAATTTTGAAAACAATGATCAAGAGGATATTTTACAATTTTTCAATAAATTTATAAATGATGAGATTATAGATTATATTACAAACGAAACGATCAAATATGCAAACAAATGGTCTCGAACCAATTCGTCTAGTTCTAAAAACGTATGGAAACCGTTATCTTCGGATGAACTACGAATATACCTTGCTTTGGTTATACTACAAAGTATTGTGAGAAAGCCTGAAATGAGGCATTATTGGTCCAAGAACTCTATTCTAAAAATGCCATTTTTTGCTAAATGTATGTCGCCTAACAGATTCAATCAAATAAAGAAATACCTTCACTTTGTGGATGATGAGACTTATAATCCCGCTACACATCCAAATCCAAAACTAAAAAAAATATTTTCTATTTATGAAAGACTTGCAGAAAGGTTCCAAAATTTGTGTGTTCCAGAGAAAAATATAACTATTGATGAAAGTCTTCTTTTATATATAGGAAGGTTAGGATGAGTGCAATACATACCTCTAAAACGAGCTCGTTTTGGCATAAAGACCTACCTATTATGTAAATCGAAAAGTGGATACGTTTATAATTTTGTCATTTAAACAGGTAAAGGTACGATACTCGATCCTGAATATAGTGCCCTTCCCGTATCATCGCAAGTTGTAATGACGTTAGTAAAACCACTCCTAAATAAAGGGTACTGCTTGACAATTGACAATTTCTATAATTCACCACAACTAGCAGATCTTTTGGTATCTAGAAAAACTGACGTTTATGGAACTCTGCGAGCGAATAGAAAGGAAGTTCCAAAAGAATTGTCAACTACAAAAATCTTAAAGGGGGAAGTTATTGGGTTCCAGAGAGGCAAAGTCGCAGTAATGAAATGGAAAGACAAGAAAGAATTTTGTCTTCTTTCTTCGATACATGGCGTGGAAACAGTAAACTTACAAAAAAGAGGTGAAACTACGAGGGCGGTTCAATAAGTACCCGTGTTAGAAATGAAGACACAATTTTTTTCAAAAATTTTTTTTTATTTTTCAACATAGTCTCCTTTTAAAAATATACACTTCTCCCAACGTTCCTGCCATTTTTTTAACCCCTCCAAAAAATAGGATTTGTCGAACTCTCCAAAATACGCCTCTATCTCGGCGATG
The DNA here is from genome assembly GCA_011009095.1 of Ignelater luminosus. Lineage (NCBI taxonomy): Eukaryota > Metazoa > Arthropoda > Insecta > Coleoptera > Elateridae > Ignelater > Ignelater luminosus. Next base: position 8,894 of record VTPC01086563.1, on the reverse strand, counting down.
ACTTCCTCGTTTGAGCTAAATTTTTTTCCCGCGAGCCATTTCTTCATGTTAGGAAACAAGAAAAAGTCGCAGGGAACCAGATCGGGTGAATACGGGGGGTGCGGCCGCAATTCATAACGCAATTCATGCAGTTTGGCGGCGACAACTCCGGATGAATGTGCTGGTGCGTTATCGTGGTGAAACAGCACCTTCTTTTTCGCCAAATGCGGCCGTGTCTCCTTCAATTTTTTGTCGAAGCTGTCTAATAACTCACTGTAGTATTGTCCAGTCCGTTCGCATCCCAAAAAATCGTCGCCATGACCTTTCCGGCCGATGGAACCATCTTCGCCTTCTTTGGAGCAGATTCACCGGGAGAAATCCATTGTTTTGATTGTTGCTTAGTTTCTGGTGTGTAAAGATGAATCCAGGTTTCATCAACGGTGACAACTCGACGCAAAAACTCCTTCGGATTTCGCTTAAATTGCTCCAAACACTGCTTCGAAGTTAACAGCCGCATCCGCTTGTTGTCCACCGTTAGCAATCGCGGCACCCATCGCGCCGACAATTTTTTCATCGCCAACTTATCATGTAAAATATTAATTGCCGTTTCGGTCGACACACCTACGGCCTCTGCTACTTCACGCACTTTCGTTCGTCGATCAGCGAGAATCATGTCGTGGACTTTTTGAATGATTTCCTCGGTAACCACGTCTGCCGGGCGTCCTGGTCGCTCCTCATCAAAAACGGATGTTCGCCCACGTTTAAATTCGTTGAACCAATATCTAACTGTGGTCATAGATAGCGAAGTGTCCCCATAAACAGCATCCAACTTTGCTTTTATCTCCTCGCATTTTTTCCCATCCAAAAACAGAAAGCGAATTACCGAACGATACTGCTTTTTTTCCATCTTAGCTAAAATCACGAAACACGTCTTACTCAAATGGCTGTCAAATCCAAACTAACCTATCAATCAGTCTGCAATTTGTTATACCGTCGTTTGATAGATGGCAGCACACGATGATAACACCAACTTCCCTCAGGAACGCCTTCTGTCGTCAAACACGGGTACTTACTGAACCGCCCTCGTATATCAAAACCCAAATTGGTTCATGAATACAACGATACAATGGGGGGAGTTGATAGAGTCGATCAACATCTAGCCGACTACACCCTACCAAGGAAAAGAGGCAAAAAGTATTATAAAAAGATCTTTTTTCATTTGTTCGACTTGGCATTATGAAATTCTTTTGTTTTGTATTCCAAAACAGGTGGTACAAAAACTACTTTAGAATATAGAATGGATATAGTAAAACTTATCATGGAAAAGTATCATCACTTAGAATTTTGCTCTGCAACAGGTCGACCTAGTGTAATTCCAACACCACCGAGATTAACTGGACGTCATTTTCCCGAATATATACCAGGGACAGAAAAAAAAGAACAATCCAACGCGTCAGTGTGCAATGTGTGCAAGAGTGCGAGATGGACGTGGAAAGAAAATTAGAAGAGAATCCAGGTATTACTGTCCTGATTGTGACGTGGCACTTTGTGTAGCACCTTGTTTTAGAGTTTATCACACAGTAAAAGACATAAATAAACATGTAAATGTAAATAAACATCATTTCGGTAAGCTAGATATGGCTATATGTAAAATACAATTACATTTTACAAAATCTTCTTTCGTTTGTTTCTGCCCGAGTTAACTCGGGTTGCGGATATATAGTTTCTTTGATCAAGTGTTTTTTGTCGAAATAAGGGTTTTTTTATTTCCAAATTAATTCTATGTACTGGGCTCTATTATGTGTTCAAGAATCTACAATAAAAAAAGTGAGATTTTTTAACCATCAGTTGCAAAACAAAGTGGTCGTTAAGGGGTTAAAGTTGTCTCACAGATGGAAATGTAATCAAATAAATAATTTCCTTTTGGTACTTTATTACGTCATACTCAGAATGTAAAAAGTGTAAAACTTGACATAAATTAGAAATTTATATTTGTAGTTGTTATATTTTTAATTGCAATTTCGTCCGCCAGCGTCCCGTATCCCACGAGGAGTGTGGTCTTCGTTCTCCTAGCGGTTTTACGCGCTGTCGTCAGAAAAACTGCTTTAATGTACATTTTAAAGCAGGATGTGCGGACTAATTTTATGAGATAAAATGGAGATTTTAGTAAAACGTTCTACTTATGTACAAAAAAAACGCACAATCTAGAATCGTGCATTCGTGTTTTTTTATTTCTTTTTAGATTGGGAAATGAGAAAAGGGTATTGTGTTGCAGTTAAGTTATTCAACGCCGTTTATTAAAGAGGAAAAATGGAACAAAAGTATGGTCTACTTTCTCATTAAATCTTTTCAGATCATTTAGGTCGAAGAAATTAAAATGCGAACACAAAGGAAAACTTCTGTTTATTTCCATCTAGCGAATATTTTATGGCCATTATTAGGAAATATTCTACTGAAAATTTTATTTTCAAATACCACAAATAATTTTGATTATACCGTCTTATATTATTTTCTGGTATATTGGGGAAAAATTTAAATGAAGGTGTCATATAGAGAATTACATTAAGATGAATTGCTTTATGTCGTCGACAATAACGTTTGCCGTATAACACTCTCCCCATTTCACTTAACAACGGTCAGACCTCAAGTCGTTTTACTTATGAAATTCCAAAGTGCTTCTGCGGCTGTAAAGTGTCATTCCTGCTTTATATACAAAAAGGATATTTGATTGTGTTTGAGAAATGGTTTCTCTTCACTTCAACTGAAAACCAAAGTAAATTGCTGTAAAGTGTACGAGACGATGTATGTCAATATTAATTATACCATGTGATCAGCAGCTAGGGGCATCTAAGTAACTCGCTTTAGTATAGTTGATTGAAACATATAAACAGTGATGCCTCTATTTTAATTAAATTAGAAAGATCAACAAGATTTTAAATTCAAATAAATTAGTTTGTAATGCTATTATTTATTGTTTTTCATTTACGAATATTGACAAATTATTTTCGAAATTAATCTTATCCTTATTATGTGGTCACTTGTTTTGTAATTCCCTTTATTATGTAATGAACTACTGAATTTCTTTCACGCTGCTACAGTAGGTAGCCGGTATGCAAGATGCTAATGTAAATAAAGAGAATCATTGAATGCGAATGAGCTTTTGGTCTCCTAGAGCCTGAAAAAAAGATTTTTAGAAACTGAGAAAATCCTTGTTAACAGTATCGTGTTAGCAGATGGAGAATTTGATAGACGCTCAGTAATGTATTTTTCTCGTAACAATGAACTTCGCCGATACAAACAGAACTGAAAATCCTAGCGCAATTATTGTGATAATGATGACCAACTCTGGATAACTAAATATTTCGCAAACTTGTATTAAATCATCTAACACCATGCAAGTATGGGGAGAGTAATTCAAGGAACTGTTAAAGCACCTGTTGCTTCTTATATTACTAATACTAATTTTTAATTAAAGATTTCAGCCCCGAAAACCTTTATTTTCTAATTCTGCAAGAGGAATAATTTTTTAATCTGTAGGGAATCCATCTTACGTTTTCGATTTATTTTCGTAATACATTTTGTTGTATAAATTTTAGTAATGTCTTCTTTGTAAAATAGCGCTTCTGTGTTATTTCTCGCAGCACTTGGGCCCAATAACGAGAACAATAAATCCATTCCTTTGAAAAAGCGCGTCGTTCCTTGTTTATTGCGTTATAATTTACTCCTATTGAAATTCCAAATGGAATATCGTTATTAACAATCTACACTTTTGAATAATTATTTCAGTGTTTGTTAAATTAATAAGTAACATTTTTTCCCATTCACGATAGTCAGAATTTTTTTAATTTTATAAAATTTGCTTCCAGATAATCTGTATGTTTATTATAGATAAAGTTTACTAAACTCTGAAAATCAAAGAATATATAATGGAATAAAAGAAATTTGCTGATATTCTTCAAATCCTTCCTTCCATTTGTAAATAAAAATTTTATATATCGAAATGGAGTTTCAAAGTAATACAAATACAGCACTTCCTAGATTAAATATATCCCCACAGCTTTGCAGAACAAACTTTAAAGATCACTTCGCCACTTTTGTGTAACAAGATATTCAGATTCTTTTATTCGATGATGATAAACCTTCCCTCTTTAAAAAAAGAATATTATAGCCTATCGATTACAATTAAAATGTCTCTAAAACGATTATGAAAAAATATTTAAGCTTCTTATAGGAAACACAAAACTAGACAGTAATTTTCAGTCTTGCTCTTTTAACCTACCTTTTCCCATTTAAACAAGACAAGCAGTAACAATAAACTTTATTAAACTCGAGTCGATTAAAAATGCCTTTCTTGCAACTTCCAATTTTTTAGTTACCCTTAAACATTTATTATCTTGGTGTAATTGTAGTTCATGCTTTAGATATCCTGTAAATTTAAAATTAAATTAATCACACCGAGTATTAAAGCTTGATGTGATATCTATTAAAAGGTATACTTGACTTGAAAGTATTAGATCATAAAAATGTTAAGGTGAAATAGGGTTTAGACCTGAAATTTATGAGGTTATAAGGAAACCTATAAACAGAAACAACGTCCATTAGAAAAGCTCATATTTGTTGGAATGAGAAAATGGGCGACCAAAAAAGAATTTGGTGTGAGGTTTATAGGTTTTACCTTATCTATATTTTAAAAGTAATGTTCACTAACTTTTATTTACATTTCTTTCTTGTTGGTTTCTATAGAAAATTTCCCCACATTGCACTACTATGTATGAGGATCCTTCTTTAGAAGCATTAGTAATAGTGCCAGATAAGGGAAATAAGATCGTATACAGTAATAACATTCAGCATTATAATACTCGAGATACAGCAGACTAATTTTGCAAGCCAACCCCAAGTCTCCAACAGTAAGTAATTGGTTGCTAGCACCAGAAATTTGTTGCATAATACTGTTAAATAACTTCACAAGTTGACTTCTTACTATTACCAAAAAGTAGCTAATGGTAATTGAAATTAAATTATTCTGATAAGACGTTTAACTAAACTTTATAACTTCTTTTTGTTTGAAATTTGAATTTAAACAAACTTCACATCAATTCAAAAAATTTTAAACTAAATAGTATTAAGAAAAGATTAAATTCTCTTTTTAAGAGAAATTGGCCTTGATTTGTAAAAAGTCTTTTCCCTTCTGTGAAACACATCAGTTGGGTTGCCCATATTTAAATTCCGTCTTTCATTGATGGTTGTTGCATTGCCATCAAAAAGAACTGAATCCGAATCTGGATTTTGCTTAATACTTACTCGCTATTGCTTGCTTTATTTAATAGTAGAAACCTCAAAAGCCGCTTTGCAACTTTGGCGAGATTTATTTAAATTTTCTTTATCAACGTCCTTTGTAAGTTTTCGTTTTTTGCAGGTTTTTATAATTGCAAACCTTCAGACTTTTCATTTTCTTCTTGGGATGTTATTGTATGTTATTTGTTGCCTCTACTGAAATCTCTCTGAAATGTTATTATTATTATTTGAAACTGCTGGCAAGTTTGATTCTTCTTTCACCTAAATTTCAGATCGTTCAGCTTCCTACCAGATCTTTTCAACGTAAAGGCTACACTCTATTTGACAACACTACCCAACAAAATAAATCTTAATGTTTCCTTCACTTCATGAGTCAATTCTTACTAAGTTTGGGTTGAGAAAAACGAATATGACAAAGAAAAATTTTTATTAGCTCTAGTTTCTCTGAAATACAATAGGTGAAAGTTTTTCATTTTAAAGGATTAAGAGAAAACGGTAAATACATATTACAATACAAATTACATATGCTAACAACAATTAAAGTGTGATCGTTCTTTTTTTAATGACAGTTACACTTTAAATTGATGAAAAAACACCTACCAGGTGGTTGGATCTACAGAAAATTAATTGGTGGCTTTATGAGATCGCTGTCTTTTGGCTTTTCTCTTGTAAGTGAGTTTTGGAGCATCCCCACACACAAGTCAGTGGTAATCCGCAAGCATTGCTTCATTCCAGCAGCCTTGATATCTCCGTTCCATTACAGAAATATCCTGATGGAACCTTTCTCCGTGCTCGTCACTGACAGCTTCACAACTAGGTAGGAAAAAATCGAGCTGGGAGTGGAGAAAATGGATTTTTAGGGACATTTTGTATCCGAGTTGATGGTATCTTTGTAGAAGTACTGTCACCAACTGAGTGTAGTTATCATCCCTTTTGTTTCCTAAAAATTCATGCACAACTGTCTTGAGAGCTTCCCAAGCTTCCTTTTCTCTCCCTTCCAAATCTAGGTTGAACGCAGCATCCTTTACGAGTTGACGTATTTGTGGCTCAACAAAGATGCCTTTCTTGACTTTTGCATCACTTAATCTAGGAAATTTTTCTCTTGAGTATTTAAAAGCCCGGCCTTCTCGGTTTATGCCTTTGACAAAATTCTTCATTAAACCCAGCTTGGTATGTAGGGATGGAAGAAGAACATCTTTTGGATTCACGAGAGGCCCGGCAACAACATTTTTCTCTCTAGAATTAAGATTTCTTGCAGGACAATCTGCTTGAATATAATGTGGTTTCCTACCCTAGTGTCCCACATACATTAAAAGCGACAGTATTTAGTGTACCCTAATTGCATCCTTAAGAGTATAGCAATGACTTTTAAACTGACACAAATTTTCCACTTATGTTCAGCATATTTGATTGAGTCGATAGGGCTGTCATGTCTGCATACGTTCCCTTTATGCAAACTCCATGACTAACAGGAATAGAAGGAAGACGGTTGCCGTTGTGAAGCAATACAGCTTTCAAACTAAGGTTGATGGAGTCTATGAATAACCTCCATTCAGTTGCATCATGCTTCATGTTCAATCTTTTTATCAAACCATTAATGTCACAGCAAAAAACAAGATTGTTTTTCTTCTCAAAAAAAGGAAGCAGATCCCGTTGACGTTGTCTGTACTTGGAGACCCTGACATCACGTTGAAGAAGATTCTATTGCTGTAACCTTGGCCCTAGAAGTTTCGCTTTCTCCTGTGACAAGTCAAGGTCTCGAGTGAGAGCACTCAACTCTGATTGGCTCAATCTGTGCGGTTGATCATCTTTTTTTTCAAATGTGGAAGGCTTGTTGGGTTCTTCTTTTTCCACACTGTTTTCATTTTCTACTTCCAACTCATAATTTTGGGCTGCAGTTGGAGTTGGTAAACTGCCTGAATGTGGAATAGGTTGAATAGCAGATGGAAGATTCGGGTATTGAACTGTCCTCTTTTTTTCATTGACAATCTTGCCTTTATTGCAGAGTCAAGCAAAAATAGCAGTCATCTATATGGTTTGTAAGCTCTCACCAAACCACAGGCACAGCAAAAGCCATTGATCGATTTTTATTTTTCAGCTATTCTCATCGTAAAACTGAACATGAGACGCAACATATATGTGGAGCCCATGACTTATCCTGATCCCCTACCTTCATACCAAAGTAATGCTGATAGGCAGCCTTCACAAGAGGCGTCAAATTGCTTTTCTCTGAGGAAAACGTTATTTCACCACAAATGTAACAAAAATTGTTCACTGAATTTTCTCATTTCCGTGGCATGTTAATTTAACAAATTTTACTCTTTAAAAACACTCCAAAACAAGAAATTCTGCACTAATTACAACAGAAATAATATGAAATTCACCGTCCCAGCAATAGTGTTTACGTTTATAACCTCCCCACAGCTAGATTACTATTGTATGTTGACAGTTGCCAGTTGACTGAAAATGTAGACTATATAGAATATAAAATGTCACTGTATCGCTAAAACAAGAGCTAATCGGTAATTTTTATGGTGATTTTTGAATTCCGCAGGTGGAAATGCATAAGAATCAGCTATTTGTGAGCCCGAAACATTTTTATTGTTGGTCAGTGTAATTGAACAGATCATGCGTACGTTGTTGATGTGAACCTTTTAGTGGAGTCAAGGTTTTGGTGTTTTGGTAGAAGTGTTCCTATGTTGCTGAGATGTACTTCTCTGATTGTACAAAAGGAGAAAGTAAAGAGATTGATTTTTAATGCTAATGTGGGTGTAAAAGTAGAATCGGTTCATCCGATCCGGCCAATTGATTCTCAAGAGTGTTGCTGACATTTGAACCCGAGATAAATAGTAAACAGCAATAGGGCGTTCAGAGTCTCGTCTCCGTACAGTCCGAAAGAATTCGTTATGTATGATAACGCCGGGAGAGCTGAACATTGCAATTTCTCGCATCAATAATATTATTACGAGTGTTACAACCTCCTCTGAATGGAGTCTCAGAAAAAACAAGCAGAGTAATAGTTTACCTAAAAGTTAGTAACATTTTCAAGAGTTCTAGATCCATTTCAATGAATACTGAATGTGATAGCATTCTGATCCTTTTTGAAAAGGCTTGTCTTTCATCGACCATGCTTTTTTTCTAATTTTTAAAGCTACCTTGTTTATGATAAAGTTGTATCTATGAATTCAAAGCCATTGTGTTGCAGGACGAAAAGGGTTTTACCTCTTTTACGATATGGCAGTGTTTTAGTAAAGAAGTATCAAAACTTTTAGCAACATCTGGTGGTTTCTAGATATAGTCCTAGCCTAATACAATTTATCCGACTGATTCCACCAATCTGATGAGGCCTATCCCGTCTTCTCTCGCTTTAGCATTGAGGATAGTTTTGGTTAAATGGAGGAAATACTTCACGGATCTTCCGATTAGTTTTTCTGTATTAATTGGTCTTGCGCTTAAGCATTGGTAGTATTTGAGTAACACTCTAGGTAAGAGGTAGTGCTTAACCGAGATGAGCTTTTGATTGATTTCTATAAAATCACAATTTAAAATCCAAATATGTCAGTAACGGTTATCTAGATGATGCCCGCTCTTTGTATGTAAACTGAGATGCTGAATGAAAA
>VTPC01086547.1:0-14024 GCA_011009095.1 Ignelater luminosus | reverse complement strand
CCCTTCTTCCCCAAATCCTTATATCAACCCTTTTAACTAACCCCTTTTTCGAGTTTTTTTTTATTTGTGAAAATGTGTGAATTTTAGCTAAAAAATGGCTTCTAGGAAGTTTTGTGGGTCGCTGATCACGAATCCGGCAGTAGTTTTCCGGCAAAGCAAACCTGACCGTGAAAAAACGGAAAATTTGGCTTAATTTCTGGAAGAATTTTGGAATTTCTGCTTGAAAATGGGTTCTAGATAGTTTTTTGGGTCGCTGATCACCAATCCGATATTAGTTTTCCGGAAATACTGGAAAATTTTGCGATTTTTTTTATTTTTCCCATATTTAACCGCTTTTAGGTGGCAGTTCATCTCGCTTTCATTGTAGTCAACATGTTTGGAACCAGTTTTTACGGTTGCAGTAGAAATTGCGAAAAACTCGTGGCAAATCGTTGGGAAATTTTCAAACAAAAACGTGTTTCATGTCGATTTTGGGATAACAGCATTTTGCCAGTCGCTATCGTTAGTAAATTCTAAATGGCAGCATGCAATTAGTCTGAAATTGACATAACACACTTTTTTTTAATTTTTCCAATTTTCCACTGCCACGTTGGTTTTTACGGAAAAGTAATATCGGATTCGGGATCAGCGACCCATAAAACTATCTAGAACCCATTTTCGAGCTGAAATTCCAAAATGTTTTCCGAAATTGGGCACAATTTTCAGATTTTCCACGGCCAGGGTGATTTTTCCGGAAAACTAATATCGGATTCGTGATCAGCAACCAAAATAACCCAGTAAGGCCCATTTTCTAGTTGAAATTCGAAATTTGCACGAATAAGAAAAATTTCTCCAGAAATTAGTCCAAACTTTCCGTTTTTCCACGGCCAGGTTTAGTTTTCCGGAAAACTAATGCGGAATTCGTGAGCAGCGGCCCAAAAAACTTTCTAGAAACCATTTTTGGGCTAACATTCACACATTTTCACATATAAAAAGAATCTCAAAAAAGGGGCGGTTAAAAGGGTTGATTTTGTGATTTGTGGTAGAAGAGGTGACGGAGGGATGGTCTCGATAGTAATGGCCTTGGGGTCGTTGCAAAAAAGAGTTTTCAAATTCGTGCTGAGTGGTTTTTTTCATTCTACCACCTCATTGACTGGACTATTAGTTGTTTTTTAGATTCTCCAGACCCACTACTTCTACAAGTTTTTCAGTTGACTCTTTAAAAAATCTATCTTGTATGTGTTTCTGGTCTTTGCATTTTTCTTAGTTATCTTTTTAAATTTATTTATGTTTTCTTTACCTAACTCATATATCCTACAGACTTTCCGCTATTGGTTACATACGAGGTTATGGATTAGTAATAAAATCTAGATCAAAATAATGAAAAGCAAGGCTACTGTAAATGCTTTGTAGACCATCGTTGTAATCTACAGTTTATTCGTTCTAGAAATAAAAAACCATATGTTGCACAGTACAGGTTGATTTAAAAGCAAAATAATAACCACCTTTGTGTGTAACCTAAAAACAACAGTTTTTCTCTATTAAACGTGATGCTTGATAGATACATTGCTTTCCAGATATGGCTTCCACTCCACAAGACAAATTTTCATCACCAATTTGTTCTCTATCTGACCATCATGTTCAATAGAAAGGTTTAGACACGTTTTATTAATTACTTATATTGACTCGAGATGCATGGTATAAATTTCCAGTTTAGTTTTTGTGATTGTTGAGAAAAGAAATTCACATGTTTATGCTATTGTCATCTTAGGAAGAAATTCTTTGACTGTAACTTTTCTCCCATTTTATTTTATTATCGTTTTTTTTATTATCAAGGTTTAATTAGCCATGGCTTTGGATTGTATTTTCGTTCAATTCATTTTTATTAATTCACGTTTACGAGTTTTTTCCTTTGAAGACACTCCCTTTGGTAAATTGCCTTCTTCTGAAAGCCATATATTACATTGTTATTTTGTTTAGGCAAATTTTAAATAATTATTTCGGGATATTTCACTTTCTTTTTTTTTATACTTATGCTGAAAATAGGAATTTTATTTAATTTTTTTCATAATTTTTTTTTATTCTTCTAGCTTTTATCATGCTTGTTTAATAAAATCTTCCACTGATGAGTCCAAACAAGAACAAACGATCGTCTGGAGGTATGTTAGTCAATGCTTGCATGAATTTTTATTTGTGGGAAGACAATATGCATCTTTTGGATGTTTCTTTTTTTTATTCATGTTTGTTTAGTTAGTCTTTCGAAATTTAAGATTTCATGTTGAAATTTCTTTTATCAAATTATATCGTTGTAAAAGATGTTTGATATCGGTTATGTTGATAATGTTTTTCTTTCAATTGCCAGAGATCGTGCCTTCACCAAATCGTTTTTGATGACTGTAAACCTACCTAAATTCGCCTTGTTTAGCTTTCAATTGTAAGTTTCATATTTCAAACGTTTTAAACATTTTTTGCTCCTGCAATATTCAAGAATTCCTTTTCTTATAATTTCTTTCTAATCTACTTAATGAAGATGACCTTGTTTCGTTGATTTTTTGTCTTTGTTTGCATTTTCTCAATAGACTAAAACAATTTTCTTCAATATCTTTTGCTGTTAATAAATATGTTAGAAATCTGTTCACCGTTTTCATATAAAATCTTTTGATTGGTTAATCTCTTGTCTTGCGGTGTAACAAAATTTGGCGTGGGTTTTTGACGGGAGATTCCTTAATATTGTACCTGGTGCTAGTTAAACGTACTTCGAGCATTTGCTCTGTATGGGGTGCTTTCATCCCTGTGTCTCCAGTTGTGCTCTGTGTGTGGTGAGTACTCTACTAGTATTTACCAAGTACTGCAATAGATGATTTCTCTCAATTTTATTGCTGGAATTACATAATTTTCCGGGTGTTGATTACTTTCTTTCTTTCTAATGCATTTTTAATCTAGGATTGCCTTTTTTTTAATGATCCGTTCCTGGCCTGGAAACATTCACTGTCCTGATATTGAAAAATGTTTGCTGTGTTGCACGATTCAGTCAAAAGACATAGATCTTGTCACCTTTAAATTAGTTATGATTGTACCTATCTTTGCATTTAATCTTGTTTTGAACCTTATCTTATGAATACTTTAATTGTTTTTTTGCTAGTTAATTTAAAATACTTCTAAATTAGCAAAGAAAAAAATAATGTTATTACCTAAGATTCAACGGTTTTTTTGTAACTATTAAATTATTATTTTTTATGGTTTCTATGAGTGAAAAAAAGAACTTTTAAGAATAACGGTTTTGTCCGTGTTTCTGTTTGTTCTAGCAATTAGTTGCTTCCGGCGAAATACAAATCTGTAATTCTGCTGGCATACTTCTCTAATAAGTCAGTTTATATAGTTGTGCTTAAACCCTTAATTCTAGGATTCTACTTTATTACGTAAAGACTCATTTGAAAACAAATGAATTCATTAGAAATGTTATGTAATTGAACAATTCTTTTTTATTATTGTAACGTTTTAATAAAACGTTAATTTATTTGTAATATTTTTTTCATTAAATTTATAACACTGATTACACATTTATATCTGTTCGTTACTACATCTACTAGACTTTGATCTGAGCTTATTCACTGCGTAACCGCTCTCTCCATTCTCGCTTGCATTTATATATCTTTTCTTTGTTTTTCTCGATGAACCTAAAAGCTTAGCGCCTTTTCTCGCATATTCGACGGTCGTAACGCCTAGAAAGTTTAAGTCTTCTCTTTGTTCTTTTTTTAAAGGTTTGTTTCTCCACATTATTGAATTTAAACACCTTTGAATCTTCTTTTAATTTTTGTAACTTCTTTAATTATTTTCTTTTATGTGTTTACAATTCTGCACTTATACTCGTTGCCTAGTAGCTTTTTAATGCAATTTGCTTATATTCCAAATTAATGTTGTTAACATTGGTTGTTTAATATTTTTATCTAATTTATAACAATTTGTAATTAGATATTTGCACTCTGATTTAGAATTTGATTAATTAACATATTAATTATGTATTGTTAATTAATATATTAAACATGTATTAAACTTAAATTGTTATACTTTTGTTGTAGTTATAAGCTCCTTACCTACGCTCAAGGCCACTTACTGAGTTTAGTGGGTTAAGATCAAAAGAGTCTTAGTTTTTAAGTAAGTATTTCCTAATCCAAGTTACGTTAACAAGAGTTACTCTTTAGAAAAAACAAAAAAGTGTTTAAGAATCGTTACTTTCCTGTATATTTTTATACACCAATTAGGTAAAGTAAATCTATTTTGAGCAATGTTTTGGTATAGCTACCTAACAATAAGAAACAAGACAAAACTACTTCTGTAAGATCCAGTTCAAAAGCTTCAAAAAACTCTTAGCTTGCTTTCCGTAACCATTTAACAAGTTTAATTAGTAATCAGATAAATAATTAACGTTGACCGTCTTAATAATTAATTGATACCAACAGACATTTTTCAATTCTCATATAAAGACAAGTGTTACAATTTATTTCTTCCTAAGACATTTTGAAAAGAAAAATAAGCGATGTTTCAGACAACAATTAAATGAAAACTTCCTCTGGTATGGCAAAAATAAAAAGAAAGGAAAGATGTGGCCCTAAAAATTCCGGTCAAATATAGGTTTTTACCTTGAGAAATCTGAACTTTAATAAAGCTGTGAGTTTCATCTAAATTCCTCGAAGTAAACAAAAAAACAAGCAATTTAAGTAAACAGAATTGTGGATAAGATTCTTGAGCTCATTTCATGGTGTTGTTGTTGGTGGAAATATTACATTTTTATCATAGTAATAAAATTTTACCACCTCGACTTTACTTTAAAATGGATAAAATTGTAAACATAGCTGAACAGTAAAAAATTAATTCCGTCTCTAGTGTTTTCGTTTTTGTTGTAAAACATTTTTTAATAAATTAAATTTCTTTGGTATACGCAGACATGTCTCGTTCTATTTATTAAATTCCGTTTTTAACAATGTAAGAAAATTAAGATAACGTATATTGCATATTGCATAAATTATTAAAAGTATATAAAACGTACTTTTTAGGGATCTTGGAATAAAGTAACCAAAAAATGAATTTATGTGGTAGGTATTACCCTGAGAGATAGAATGTTACTGTTATCCAAAAGTTGATTTAGTTTAAAACGTTACATCTTTGTATTTAAAGCCGGGATTCTTTTTGAATGTTTATTTCTTACTTTCCTGTATTATAGCAGTAAATTTAATTAGATATAAGCTGATTTCATAAAAACACAAACTGACAACATCGTTATTTTGTCGGTCAGACTACATTGTAAAAAACATGAAAAATTTCTGAAATTCAAATTACAATATATAAATTCTTATTTTTTACTATTGTAACACAAGGTCACATTTATTATCAAAGGAGTCTTGTCGGTGTTTGTATCATGATACCGATATGAAATTCCTCTTCCACTAAAGGTCGTTCAATTGACAACAAATTTAATACTGGAATAAAGGAATGTAGTACCTTAATAATATTATATCGACTGCAAAAAAACAAAACTCTGTTTTTTCTATTATTTTTGTCTCAATTCTTTAGCCTATATCATAAAAGATGTTTAGTCGTCTAAAAAAAGCATTTGTACAATTCAACTGCCTTTTATATTAGTACAATCTTCCTTATTTACTCTCCCAGACTGTGTCGCGTAGTAATGTACTAAGGTTAAAAAAAATACCGTTATACGTTCATCAAATGTCCACCAAAATAGTTGTGGATTTTATTGAGTTGATTCTAAAACCTATGAACTTTCCCTCATTCACAATTTCAGTGAAAATGCTTTCACCAAGCAAGCTGTTTGGAGATGCATCAATTACTTGTCTATTAACCCTAATTTTGGCGTCTCTCAGTTGTCAGTTCTGAATTATTTGTGATAACTGGATGGATGCAAGAAAATGAATACAAGGCGTTACTGAATGAATGATGCCAGCTTTCAAAGCTATAATCATGTAAAATGAATCAAATAACCCATGATCGGCAAGTATTTATCCGACAGGATAGACAGACCGGAAGCTAAAAATATTAAAGTTTTGTTTTTTTTTAATTTCTAGATTTATTTCCTTGCAATATATTTTAGAGTAACAAACAATAAGCATAAAAATCAAGAAATTTACACAACACCTCAGTTAACCTCAATAGCTTATTAACGAATTAAGGCAATAACATAAATAAAACTGTATACAGGGTTTATTCGGAAAGTAAACCGACTGATTTATTAAACAAAATATATTAAAGACGTAGGTACAAGTACTGAAAACTCTTTAAAGTTGTACCTTTTGGGCGTCGATACATTTTTGCCAGCACGTCTGCCATGCTTAGTAGGCTTCCTGAAAGGCGTCAAAGAAAACCTTCTTTAACATAGAATGTCTCATTAACGGTCAGTGCGACTGGTACAAACTCCTTATGGACCACACCCTTGGCGTGCTGTCCCCTTCGCTCTTGAAAATTCTGAATCATTGCAGAACTTGCGATTTTGATAAAGCATCCTTCTCGTAGACTTGTTAAATAATAGAGACTGTATCTGTACCGGATTTGCTAAATTTCACACAAAGTTCCACGGTCAGCTCCATCTTGTCCGGTGACCAACCGACAAAAAAATATTCACTTTAACCGCAATCTTCACTTTGCACATGCGCAGAGGTGACAGACCGGTCGCACTGTGTAACTGAGACCTTGCACTAACTATCTCGTCCAAAAATTCCGCTCTCCAGCACGTCTGCTTTTAGTCAATCAGTCGCATTATTTTCCTAACAAATACTGTAATACATATGCTACAAGCAATATGAACACAAATTTATGTAGTTTAAAACTGTTTATAAAGAAAATTTCAAAAAGTAATCGGTTGTTAAAAAATTAATTTTTTTAAATTGTATTAAATATAAATTGAAAGTACAAGAATGGCCATTATGGATACAATACGATAAAAAAATTATTTTCTAAACACCACGTCTGCCAACTGTTTTTCATTGAAGTTAAGGCATTCTTGGGGTCGGGCCTGGAAGTTTTGCATGACCTTTCGCAGAGTATTAACAGGTTGGTATTGCCGCAATCTCGTTTGCGCTACGTTTTTTGCGGGCTGCGATTGTTCTGGGTAGATCGGCCTGAAACACTTTTGTTTTCAGATACCACCATAAAAATAAGTTGCAGGCAGTTAAATCTGAAGAGCGATGGGGCCAAGGGATATCTCCGTTCGGAGGAATGACACGACCCGGGAACAAAGCATTCACAGCATTCATTGAGATTATTGCGCTGTGGATTGTAGCCCCATCTTGTTGAAAAAGTGTGTGCTCATTCACTGAAAGAAAGGCAAGTTGTGACAAGTTCGTATTGTTCAGAATTAACAGTTACTGCATTACCAGCCTCATTTTCAAAACAAAATTCCATTCGCCAAAATTACGCACTACATTGTGACTTTCTGAGCAAGAAGAGGCTTTTCCTGAGGTAAACGGGGGTTTTCCCCCTCCCGGTACCTGGAGTTTTGTTTGTTGACAAAACCAGAAAGGTAGAAGTGCGCCTCGTCACTCATCCACATGTTGTTCACATGGGCGTCGTTTTCTTCAAGGTTTCTGAGCATATTTTAGTCGTGTTCGTTGCTGATAATCTGAATTGTGTAAGGGTGAAAAGGAAGGTCCTGATAGAGAATTTTTCTCACTGATGTGTCACTTATTCCAAGCCTTAGGGCATGTTGACTGGTTGATCGGCGTGGATGTCTCAACATCGCCTGGTAAACAGCTGCGATGTTTTCAGAAGTTCGAACAGTTTTTACACTCTTGCCTCTTTTGTTAGACGTCAGTCCAGTTTGTTCGAAGTTGTTTATCCACGTTCAAATTGTATTATCTGATGGGACAGGCTTTTACTGCGTAGCTGCATTGTTAACCCGTCCAACGATCCATTGTAACTAAATGGTAGGCTGTCCAGATGGTAAGGAACCAGTAGCCTTCATTCCCTCCATCTCCCTACTGGCTCTCAAGGCCACCTAAAGCCTTTTCGGACGGACCCTGTAATAAGTAGTTCAGAATATTAATCAACTGCCAAAACTAAAGTGTAATTGGAACGTTATTCCTATATAGTACTCAAAAGAAGAAGGGCGCAATTTAAAAACATTTTAATATCACATATGTTTGAGTAGATCCAATTCAGGACTAAACGCTGACCACTTCGATACTTGCATTTTGCGATTTTGCAAAAAGTTCCCAGTTACTTTTGCTGCAAGAGACTGTTATTAGACAACGTCCTCATACTCTTAAACGATCACATGGTCAAAGAAAATCTAGAGTCATCCTTAGACAGTATAGTATCATCACAAGTTAGACGAGCTCTTTTGTGCTAGTGGTTTTCAGCACCTCAGGTCCTCTTTTCATAGTTGGATCAGAAATCTAGCAAGATCATTTGAAAAGCAGTAGAAATCCTACTATCTGCTTGTTTTCTTTCCTGCGAATATAACAACTATAAACAGTACGAGTATTAACTAACAGATCCAAAGGACATTTTATCGAACATTGATAAAAAGTGTCTAAAGTTAAACGTTTAGATCATAGATCATAGCTTGATTTAATAGTTCATCAACTACAGGATTGACAAATTTCTTTAGTCATCGCGTTTGAATGTCTGTGATCTATGCAGTCTCTTACCTTCATCCCTTTTTGGCCCAAACAGCTAGTCTAAAATATTTAGATGTCGATTTCTGAATTTAGTCAGCTTAGCATATGGTAACTATTTAGTCTGCAGCGACAATGTTTAATCTTCATTACAATACAATTTCAAATATACACTGGTTTAGACTGACTGAACCAGGTCATGGCGTCTTACCTTATTTTATTCGAGTATCTTCGTTCTTAATCCTCAAGCTTGCACAGACTGTGCTTCTAGCATAAACATTGCAATCAGAAAAGCCTGGTTGTTCTAAAATACTGTTTACAATAATTAAATGATTTTATTTCGCTTCATAGGAAACCACCAACACGTTCACTTTCATACTTTTCAGTACTTAACAACATAATGTGTTATACCATTGTCTCGCATTCCTTTGACCAAAACCAACCGATACTTGTTTCTGTTGATACTGTCTCGAATATTCTTTTAATCCGTTTCACCTTTTGCGTGTTTGAACCAATTTATTTTTCTAACCCGCGAGTTCTTGAATACAAACTAGAAGTTTTGTGTGCAAATTTATTGTACTTAAAACATCTTTCTAATTTTTGGGTTTTTAGAGGTTTAGTATAGAAATTTCCTTTCCACATTTATACTATTTTAGATATTTATCTATTGTTTTGCTTTCTACCGCTCTTTATGTCTATTTTTTGTTCTGGAAAAGTAGCTGTTGTCACGAATGTCAATATAGCCTTTACTTGAGTATCTTTAAAGAGCTCAAGATGTTTTCTTGTTTTTTCCAAAGGGTACCAGTGACGATTATTATATTTGTTCTGTTCATTTGAAAAACGGAATTCGTCATTCTAAGAAAGAATGGATCTCTTTGTTAGAAATCTTGTTTGCTTATAGTCTGTTGCATTGCTTCTTTAAAGTCTCTAGTTTATAATGGATCTGACTGCGTAGCTTACCTCAGGAGTGGGGCTAGGATCATCCTTTCTAGCGAGAGCGGCAGTCCTGTTATGTCATTGTAACCTGAAACACAGACTAGAATCAGTTTGGCTGGCTTAAGTAGACCAGGGAACGGTGATACTTCAGGAACAAATGGTATATCATCATCAAACTAGTTAAGCTCAAAAGTGTAAATGTAACTATATACTAATATGCTGAATTATGTATTCTTTGCGAAGATTCTCATGCATACTCATCAGAATAGTAAACACTTCTGGCTGAAATACTGTTGCATACCTACAAAAAATGAGGGACTGGCAGCTGCGAGTATTAAGCCCACGATTTTCTAGTTGGGATACGGATTGAATAGGTAAGGTGATTGTGGTCAGTGTGAAAACATCTAATTATGTGAAGCTATGAAAGTTCTTGTTAGAATAAGTTTAAATTGTAAAGAAAACAAGCACTTTTAATTTTCAATGCGTAATTGAGAGGTCGTTCCCCCTTAGCTTCATTGCCTAATGACTGAAGCTTTTTCTGCGTCCATTTACGGAAGAGTCAGAAAAACTTGCAGACCGGCAGTAAAAAAGTTGCTGCATAAGCAAAAGAGCCTCTATACTTCTTGAAGTTGTTTCTTTATGGAAGCCTCTCATTGCAGGCCATCAGTGTAGCATCGAGGTTCCACATGTCAATTATAAAACTGTCACGTGAGCCTGGATCTTTCTACACAGGTAGTGAGAAAAAATAACTCGTGAAGTTGAAAGAAGATGGAACCCTACAAACATCCAGTCTGTTTCTATTGGTGAAAAAGAAACGGGTTGCTTTTATTGTGATTAACTATCAGTTCGTTTACCATGAACCAATTCTCTATAATGTTGACATGAGAATTACAAGATCTTGTTTTGCGTTCTTTAACCAGGTATTGGTCGTAATATTAGATATTCTCACATTTTTACTACCTGTTTTCTATTAAATATTTCAAACTGCCCCTTCTTCTAGTCACCTAATTATTATCTCTCCTCTACTTGTTAATGAACTCGTCCAGTCTGAAGTTTGCTCTGGTACTCTTTCAAGGTGCAGTGATGTGAGATATTCTCTCATTGCGTGACCAACCGTGTACCTATTAGCAATTCGTTCCAATCACGTCTCTAATTCATCTTCTTGGCATTATCAATCGTGGAAAAAATGTGGAACTTGCCTTGTTGCATGCAGACCAAGAGAGAAATAAAGGTATTAGTTAAGACATTTATACTTTATAACGTGCCATCAAAAAGTAACCACATCTGCGTAACCTATGAAATGAAAAGTTTACGTGGTGATTTATTTATTGTTATTTGTCACGTTGACATGATTTAGAATAGATGTATACACTCCGTTCATGATATTTCCGGGTCGTAACAGGCCATGCTTTTATTTTGTTAGGTTGAAAGTGCTTTCGTTTTTTGAAAATTGTACCTGCGGCTGCATTTGGCGCTGTTGCACGATCAAAAATTTTTCATAAACGTTTAGTACAGATTAGTTTTGCTTTGTTAAAAAGGAATCAAGTTTTTCTTATATTTAGAGAGTTACAAAAAGAGACAACAGCGTGAGGTTAAGCTGTCAAAAAATCATAACCTTAAAGCACATTAAGCGTCAATAAGATTTTACGAGCCAAGTTAATAGATAAACAGCCCGGTTTACAATACTCAAACTGTCATTTTTCCACCGCTATATACGACCCAGAAACATCGTGAACGCTGTATATAATTTTCAATCGCCGGCGTACGTTTTTTGTTACATAGATTATGCAGATTCGGTTACTTTTTGATGACACATTACTGAAACGGTAGTTAAATGTGTTTTCTTTTCACAAATTTTGACCAAACTACACAAATTGAAATCTCAATGATGAGAATGAAAGGGTCGACGCACAAGAAAGCGGATCGACGCGTGAACACAAAGATTACAACACAGAGACGTAACAGTATATTTCTGATTCCGAAAATGTTGACTATGAAGGTGAGCTTTATCTACATGATGTCCACACAAGTGGTTGAAACACGCTTCTAGAATTATTGGCCGAACAAGAAAATACAATTTAGTAGTAAAGCTGCCAGGTGTAAAACCTGTAGCACGCCATGCCAAGACACCTTTAGAATGTTAGAAACTATATTTTCCAAATACTTGTATTCATTAAGTCGACTATACTAACCTGTATTTGCGTGAAAATTATGTCCGCTAAAAGGGTTACGTCGACACAATTTTGATGAAATTAGTGCCCTTTTAGACCTTCTGTATTTAGCTATCGTGAAAAGAATCAACATATCAATATTGCCGAGCTTTAGACAAATGATGGGCATTAGTTTTGAATGTTTCCGAGCTATGATGTCTTCCAGGCGATTTTAAACATTACCTCGAGCGTTGAGGTTCGATGATATTAGAGACAGAAATATCCGTAAATCAGTGGATAATGTGGCTCCCAGTAGAAAGCAAGGCAGATTACCAAATAGGCAAGTACGGAACTGTCGATGAGATGCTTTTGGAGGTTTTTACGCATTTAGCCAATATATTTCAAACAAGCCCGCGAAATATGGCGTAAACATTTATGCCTTGGCTTATTCAAGAATTTTTTACATCTCCAATCTAGAAATATATGCAGCAAAGCGGCTCTATGGTCCAAACTCAGAACAATAGTGCCTTCAGCGTACTAAAGAGAATCATAGCTATAATTCTTAATACTGGGTGAAATACTACGATGGACAATTATTTCACATCAGTCCCTCTGACTAAAGATCTTTTAGACAACCATAAAAGTACTTTAATTAATTACGCAAGAAAAAAATCGAAATATCTTTAGAACTTTTGAACATCAAAGAGCGACCAGTTGCTAGTAGTATATGTTTGCTTATTTCAAAAACGATGTACTGATTATTAGACGTTCCCAAACATGGAAAAAATGTATTTCCTTTATCCTTTTTACAAGACGAAGATGCAGTAGACAAAGGTACTAGAAACCAGGTGAAATCCAAAATAGTAACATTTTATAATTTGACTAAAGATACGGTGGAAGTTGTCCACGAAATGAAAACTTTATATTCAGTTTTAAGGATCAACTTTAGATGACCACTAACAATTTATTTTTCTATGTAGAATATTGGCGGCATCAACAGTTGTATTATATATAAGGCAAACAACAACGAAATTGAAGATCGTTGTGTATATTTGAAGGAGCTTGCTTTTTTGCTGATGAAACCACATCTTTTAAATCGATCAAGAATTACGAACTTGCCATTGAGCCTTCGTAATTCCATAACAAATGCTGAAAGAACAACATTACCAGAGATACAAAAATAAGTCGCAATTCTTGCCAGCGACCTTCGATATATGCCCAGAACACAGTTCTTATTATCTATCCAACCTGTCTGGTAGGAAATGAAGACAATAGTAAAGATTAATTAATTAATTAAAGTATTTGAAGTTATAATATTATTCTAACCTTTGTTTGTTTGTTGAAAACCCAAAGATATTTTTTAGTTCTTCACGAAGTGGAAGTATACTCGCACTGGCCACTTCGTAGTACGAGTTTGAATCCTGTAGTATGCTATTAAGCAGTCGTGCAAATTCACCCCCTCTCATTGCCTAACTGTACTTCAAAATTAAAAAGGAGCGACAACATATTTTGTTGTGTTCTTGAACAAGTTTGTTGAATGATCCTCGACCATTTTTCTGTAGCTGACTATTTAATTCGTCGGGTAACCTGAGCACCATGATAAATCTACAGTTGACCTAATATTTTCTTTCATAAGCACTCCACAAGATTTAAGTTTGTGAAGTTGCGGTCAAAATAAAAACGATGTCTCTTATTTACGTTTTGTGTAAGTCTTTTATACTACGGAACCACCTACACCCAAATGTCAATCAGGCTTACCATCAGGCCAGGGTTTAGCGCCTTCGTAAATAAACAAATCTAACAGCAAAACATTTGGTGTTGCCAAAATAATATATTTAAGCTTCTTTGGGTTTGGTTTATTTTTGACAAGCAGTTTTAGAGCAGTTGTCCCACACAATGGGATAATTTGTTCGTTTACACACAATTCTTTCGTTTTTGCCAACTGAATGCACTGATTTTTTTATCATGGTTGGTAAGCAAGGGTTGAACCTCCCCGGACCGGGACCTTTCGCCGCGAGTTATTCGCCGCGGAGACGTTTGCCGCAGACCCCGTTTCGCCGCGAGTCATTCACCGCAGGGACAGTTCGCCGCAAATAAGTTCCAACGTATTTACTTTGACATATTTATCTGAACTAATGTGAAATTATGCTTTATTTTTGCTAATTTGTCACATAATAGTAATAACTAATGTGAAATTTATAAAAGTAAGCCGACAGTAGTTTATTTTACAAATCATAATCCGTAATTAACAAACTAAAATATGAAATGGATGGTGTACAAAACGTTTTTTGTGTTTGGCAGTATTGCACTAAGTTCATTTTGACAGATTGCT
>VTPC01086544.1:0-18753 GCA_011009095.1 Ignelater luminosus | reverse complement strand
AGCCTCATCCACTACCACTGAAAATAATAGTAGATTGCGCACGCATCCTGGTTTTAATCCTTTCTTTATTTCAAACTCATTTGATTTTTTCATTGTTTGTTCTTAGGATATTTCTGGTTCTATGCTACATATGTAGCTTTTATCACATTTATAGTTTTTTCATCTATCCCTTGTTCTTTAGACTTCTCCATACATCGCTTCTCTTAATCCTGTCGAAGGCCTTTTCAAGATGTATGAAACACATATGCGTCTTCTTATTTTTCCCAGTGTTCTTCTCTATTGTTTGTTTTAATATAAAAATGGCGTCCTATGTGCTTCTGCCTTTTCTAGAGCCAAGTTGTGTATCTTTCAATAAGTCGTCTGTTTTCTTTTATTCTCCCTTCGATTATCCTTGCCAGAAATTTTGCTGGAACGGTCATGAGCGTTACACATCGATAGTTGTTACAATTTTTTACATCCCCTTTTTTTTGTAACGGCAGAATGATTCCTTTAATCCATTCCTTTGGCGTCTTTTTTACTTTGATTATTGCGTTAAGTAGGTCTTTAAACTGCATCATCCATATATTTTATCATTTCTAGTTTTTCCTATTTTCAGTTTTCTTATCGCCACGTTTAATTCTTCTGTTGATATTGGTGATAGTCGCTTATTTGTTCCGTACTTTCATCGTCTTGGTTTTGTTCCCCTCCCTCAGTAATCTCTTCAAAGTGTAGTCTCCATATTTCCATCATTTCATCCTCTTCTGTGATTAAATTTCCATCTTTGTCCTTAATATTTTTCAAATTGTATTCTATTTTATGTCGTAGCTGTCTTATAACTCCGTGGAATAATTTTTGTTTTTTTTTGAAGTTTTCATTCATGTTTAGACCAAATTTCTTTCATGATTCTTCTTTTGCTCGTTTAACTGCCTCTTTGACTTCGCGTCTTTTTACCTTATGTTTCTGATAATCCGCTAATGATTTTTTTTTACTTTTTTCCATTTTATGATTCTTTAAAATTCCATTGTCCACCATTCTGTTCGTTTTACATTGTTATTTGTCACTCTAGATGTACTACAGCACTTCTCAGCTGCTGTTAGTATTGTTTCTTTCAAGTGGTTCCATTTGTCGTCTATGTCTTCTGTGTCTTCTTGGTTTTGTATCATTTCTTTTAAAAGTGTGTGCCTGTGTGGTATTTTTGTCTACATGTTTCATCTTTAGCTTCTTTTTTACTATTTCCCTTCTTTTATCTTTTTTTTTTACTTCTTCTGTCGTCTTCATTTTCATTTTTACTAGCAAGTGGTGCGTTTCAATTTGTGCTTGTCTAGATACTTGTATGTCATTTATGAGTCTCCAATATTGTTTTCGTACAAGGAAGTAATCTATGATTGATCCTTCGTTCCTACATATTTCTATTCTCGTTCACTTGTATATGTCTTTATGTTTAAACATTGAATTAGTAATTACTAGATCGTTATTGATACACATTTCAATAATCCTTTCTCCGTTTTTATTTATAGTCTTTTCGCCTTCCTTTCCCAGTATTCTTTCTATTGCATCGTTTTTATTCTCGATTCGTCCATTTAGATCTCCCATGCTAATAAGTAGGTCGTTTGCTTTGTCTATCTCTTCCTGTAAACTTTTAAAATAACTATCTTTGTCCTCCACCTTTGCGTCTTAATTTTCTTCATATGTCACTATTATTGTAACTATATTATTTACGTCTATCATGATATTCACTACTAAATAATATTCTTTCGTTAATATATTTTTCCCTTGCAATAGTTTTTAGTTTGTTTGGTGCCACTATAAGGCCCACTCCTTTTGCTGCTCTACCTTATCTTTCACATCGGCTAGTAACCTTTGTGGATTTGATGTATCCCTTTGTTTTTTCTTTTTGTCTCTGTTAGTTCTAAAATGTCTACTTGCTGCAAAATCATTTCCTTTACTAATTCTTCTATTGTTCCGTTTATATCTCTTACATTCCAGGTTCCCAAGTTTATTATGTTTGGTTTTTTCTTGATTTTATTCTTACTTATATCCTCATTCATTGCCTTTTTCGTCATCCGCATTCCAATCAATTGTTTATTGCTTTTCAGTGCTCCCTTAGTCCTCATTATCATCCCACTTCCATTCTTCCCCGCGTATAGTTAGTTTTTTTATCCAACTTTTGCTTGTTTCTCTTGTTTTTCTCTTCTAGTGCTTGTTTTTTAATTTCTCTTTGTATTTCTTGTTCTCTCTTTGTGAGGTCGAATTCAATATGTATCTTATGCCTCGTAATAATCCTAAGTTTATTTTTTTTCCGGAGAATATCAGTTTTTTTCGTTTCTATGACATACATCTTATCCACGATTTTATCTGCATTTCTTAATTTGATCTTTAGTTCTAGATGGTTCTCTATAAAATCTTCTACTTCCTCTTTCAGCGCTATTAGGTTCTTATGCCTTTTATATCTTTCTCCGATTTTGCTATTCTTCTATTTGCTTCGTCTAACTTCTTTTCAAGTTTTTCATTTTTTTTCAATTCCTTAATCAAATTGTGGCTCTCCTTTTGTTCTTTTCTCATGTATTCCCGTTCTTCCATCATTTTATCATTTTTACTCATCAGTTCTTTCATTATGTTCATTAACGTTTCTTCGTTGTTAGATATTTGTTTCTTTGGGGATCTTGTTTTTTACTTCTCCCAAAGACTTCTTCTTTGTCTTCTCTTTTTCTTTTCTTTTAGCTGTCCTTTCCAATACTTTCAACATCATGCCCAATCACCCCGTATGTCTTCCTTTTTAACTATATACGTGAGATAGGTAAGCAATAATACCGTATCATGTTACAGTTAGTTATTTGCAAAGAAAGTGATACACCTACATTAAAATCAAAATTGTAGTGCTCACTCCGAGATACAAAACTAATTTGTCTTTGCTCTTGATGATTAGCTGGTTAACTCAGAGCCCTTACCCTGATAGCTCAGGATTTTATATCTTGTCTGTTCTTTACCATTTTCAACCCAAACCAGTCAGATCACATAATATGTTTTTTGGAAGAAACGACTTTTTTCCCATATAGCACGCAGACGTCCATTGGACATTCATCGGACGTCCTACGGACTTAACGTACATTTGTCGATTGTAATTTTTTAAAATTCAATTCAATTTGAGATAATAGTGATGAAGATGACGCTTCAGAACAAGCCCAATAGTTCATCTGCATGGACTTATTTTTTAAACTAATTGATTCCACTAATTCTTTGGTTTTGATAATTTTATTTGAATGAAAAATACGCCCAAATAGTATTTATTCTGCGATAGGTTAAATGCGCTTATTTCATTCGTGCTATAAGATTAAGTTAATTGGTTTCTACACACAATATCCACTTGTTTAGCCAACAACCCAAGGAATTCAGAGATTTCCTTTGTAATTCATAAACAACATTAACATTCTATTGCATATTTATATTGTGTAAATCGTTTTGAATACATTTAGATCCATCAACTTATTCTTAATATCAGTACCTTGGCAAATACTTTGATGAATAATCCGGCCCTGACATTACATATAAGCAATTTAACATTAACACATTAAGTATGTAGTAGTTCCGCAGTGGATGCAATCCTGGTTATAATTTAAAATATTGGTGAGATAAAATAAAGTTGACTTTTGAATATTTACGAAGAGCTACTTTAAAATGCATTAAAACCAACCAAACATTCTTCCGTAATACGAGTGGTTTATTTCGTGGTTTAATTTTAGAATTGTAAAAACATGCGAATTCCTGAGAACCAATCATACAAATTGCTTCTTGTTGTAATAAAGATTTTGGATTAATTCTACTAAAAATCCTTAACCTTGTAAGTTTCTCTTTGTACATAATTATATAAATATTAATAGATAAAAAGAGCACAATGAAGGATATTATAATGCATGTATCAGGCTTTTGAGATAATATATATATAATTAGAAAATCCTCATAAAGTAATGTTCAAAAAATAGCCAAAGTGCCCAAGTCGATTTTCTTTAATTTTATTATCTTATCTTTTCTCTATTCTTTTGTTATAATTATTTTCTAACTTACATATAAATCAAAAATACTTGATAATGATAACTCACTTATAACTGTGAATTTTCGACACAACTTAATAAATTTGATAACTAGCAAAATACAATTCACAATCCGAATATAGGTCTTATTGTTTATTATTTTTTAAAAAAGATACAAACATCTAAAGCTGCGTCATTTTAAATTATTTTTTATTCGTTGTTTTCCTATTATAAACTTAAACAATAGGATGTCATATTACCTATAAACAATTCAAGTTCAAGTACGGGAAATATTAGCACGACACGAGTAGCTTATCAAACTACAGTGAACCAAACAAAAGTTGGTTAGTGGGGTCTAAAGCTTAGTCTTCACAGAAACTCCGTTCGAACCGGTTGAATAATCTGAAAATTGTTTTTATTATTAATGAAAATTGCAATAACTTTATACTGAGCCGCGTTTACGGTCTTTTGTTTAGAAATAAAAATCAATCCATTTAAAATATTACAAAATGCGTAATATTTATTCGTTATTTTTTATTTTAACATTTTTGGCAATTAATTGTGAAAATTCTTCTGCTGAAGACTTAAGTCTTTTAATTTTGCACAACAACGATATTCATGCACGTTTTGAAGAAACTTCGGCCCGTTCGGGTGTATGTAAACCAAAAAATGTAAAAAATAAAAATTGTTACGGTGGTTTTGGAAGAATGGCACACGTGATCAGGCAAGCAAGACAGGAGGCGAAATCTGGAAAGGGTCCGCACGTTTTGTACCTGAATGCAGGTGACACTTACACCGGTACACCATGGTTTAGTGTACATAAATGGAAGATTGTCGCCGATTTCTTAAATTTATTAGAGCCGGATGTTGTCGTAAGTCAGAAACGTTATTATATTGTTTTATTTTTGATTTTTAATTTATGATCGCAAGTGTTTTACCCGAGCTAATTCATTTTGAATATTTTAAAAAATAAAATAATAACGTGAGCGACTTTGAAGTTTATGGTCCCATTACTTATAAATTAATGGTAATAAGACTGAAATAGATTTCGAAAATCCCTTAAATCTATATTTTTATAGTATTTATTAAAACACACATTCAAGGTTATCTATCTTTTTATTGTAGATTTCTACAATTCGCTTATTTATATCTAATAACAATTTAATGAATGACAATGATAATGATAATAATTCCATTGTTTTATTTTCAAGATGATTCGCAAAGTGACAATGAAGCAATTTAATGTAATAGATAATGTTTTTGTTAAGTTTCCTTTGTATAGCTATCTATATGTAGTGATAAAGTGTTATGTTGCTTTAAAAATTAAAACAATCACTCAAAGTTATTATTAACCATATACATAGACACCATCAAATTTTAATTATGTGCTTATGAAGATTCTAAACTTTTTCTAGATCGTTATTACAAGTTAACAAATACGTCTCTGAACTTTTCTCTCATGAAATCAGGCATAACTGAATCCTGAGCTTGGTTGTTTATCTGACACAAAAAGTGCTCTAAGATTAACATGCATTTAATCAAATACGAGTAGGAAAATGGAAAAACCTCAAATAACTCTCTTTTTATACCATGAGTATGTGAATTCCCAAAGATATGACTTAAGATTAACAAATCTGTCATAGGAGGGTGTCATAAATCCGCTTGCCTGAGAGAACCTTTCCCAACATTGATACAAGGCTTTCTACTGGTTGATTAAGACAGATTTTTGTAAATACCTTCAAACCAATATATTAAAAATATAAATCATTTCAATACGGCCCTTGTAGTATCCAACCGTCTATGTCAAGTGCCATCGTTTGAATTTATTGAATTTGATGAGGAATCCGCTCCAAAATACTTGTAAAGTTAGAGTTGTAAATGCACTGTTCTTTTGGGAATTCGTTTTACATGTAAACATTCAGGAATAAGTAGAGCTGTTTATGGAGCATGCTTTATTCTTTTACCTACTTAAGACAGAGTCTTTTATCAAAGTCTATTGATTAATCAAAGAATCAAAAATTCAAAATTGAAATATAGACCAGAGGTAAATGCTCTTTTGCTCAAGCTTTTCGTTATTGAATTGTAAATGAAATAGTACATTTTTTTATTAACCTGTTTCAAGTTCAGTTTATCACACGAATCATCTAAAGTGCAACTGTCAAAACAAGTACTTAAAGCAAAATCTAAATTGAGAAAAGTTGGTATACATTTTAGCAATCAGGAAGGAAGCCTGCGAACTGTGATCTCTTGAGTGTCGACAGTTTTACAAAGAAACCATGGTGAAGCGTTGTACAAGCATGTTTACAGAACTATATAGGCTTGTCGCAAGCGCGACGACTTTACAAGAGTAGCAGAAGAAAACTTGAAACAAATCGAACGTGAAGGTCACTGCTGTGTTTGTAGTATAGTTCGTTGTTGTTAGCATTTTCGAACTTGCTTTATTAACTGCAATCTGCGTATTCGGCTGAACCTTGCTCTCCGTAAAAAGTCGCTTCGAGAGTCCTCGACGCCGCTCTGACTTCTTTTATAGATCAGTATCGAGCAATTGGCATAACCCCACAAACAGACAAATTGACTCACAAGAATAAAAATCAGATACCATATATAGTGTTTTCGATTTGCCAATTTCATCCACCGAATTTTCTCTAACTGATAACCACGATATGTGTATTCGGCTGAAGCTTGCGTTCTGTTAACAGTCGCTTCGAGAGTGCCCAAAATCACTCTAGCTAACGAGACAGATCATTGCTTATGTCCATTAGCTGTCAAAAGTGGTATCATTGGCATCGGAAATATCCTGGATCATCGGCAAACCACAATTTCCATCAATGCAATTTGCATTACCTCACAAATTGACTCGCGTGTTTCGTTGTTTCTTGTAGTGCGCTCTCGAATGGCAATTAATAGAGCAATTAGTTAACAGGCAGTGACGTGGTTGTAAGTTTTCAAGCTTAAGTTAAGATCTGTGAATCAAGAACGCTGTATGTATTTCTCAATGTCCATTAAGAAAACTGGCCGTCACGTAGTGTAATAATAGCAAATGAAAATCTTTGTATTGCAAAAACGCGCTCTAATCTAACATAAATAAAAAATTTTACTTTTGTTTGTTTGTTCTTTAATGAAGTTATTATTCTGAAACCAGAAAAAAGTAAGACCTGAAAATGTCTGTAGATTTATGCTTTTAGACTTGAAACATCTTATGTGTTTCTCATTATAACTATCTATTTGCGATAAACAACATCACAAAGGTCAAAGTCAATATCTGCTATTTTCTACTTTCTCAAAGCATGGACTAAATTGGTTAAAAACTGAAATGATCTTCTGCTACATCTAAGAGTTAAGCGCAGTCAAGAAGATTGGCCGCGAATCAAAAGTCTGACAAAACCTTAAAGGGCTACAAAGATGTTTTGCTCAGATTGTATTTATAAAGAATCTTTGGGTGGCTAACAACAAGAATAGCGTTGTGTATTCTTTAAGCTGGGATATTAACTTTAAACAAATATAGATTATCGTTCTACCGAAACCACAAAGACAAGTTGTTTGAGTTGAATTTTGAGTATAATCATTTAAAAGCTGAAGAAGAATGTTTTTGACCGAAACCTATTATTATTAGCACCACTGTGGCAAAAAACCAGTATTCTCCTAAAAGCGATGTTGTATTAGAATCGTAACTTGGCCAAAAGCTAAACAGTATCTGAAATTAATCAAAATACACTGAAGTGTGTTTAAACCTTCCTGACACAATGGCAGTTATCAGCAAGAAAATGTTGTTCCTATCTACAGAACCTCATCATCCTGATAGAAGATTATCATCACTCATCAAAATACACTAGGGGGTTGTTACTAATCGATTTTTTCGTAATAATAGAAAACGGAAGACCTGCTACAGAAAGTTAGAGAAATCAGGTAATAGTTACCGAAATCCGAAACATTGCATCAGAGTTTGAAATTTTTCAACGTGAGAATCGCGTTTCAGACATAACATCGGTAGTAGGCCAGTTAAGTTCAAACTGGTATAATAGTACTTATTGTTTTTGTGCGGTCACGTGTACTTGTACATGCATCGGCAAGAGATTAAATCTTTGCCGGGGAGTATTAATTTTAATTTTCTTTTACGTCTATGGCTAAAGAAGTTGAATAACGCTGCATTACCCGCATTCTAGGTTTCTGTGACCAGGCAGGTAGATAGAGGTGACATTGAATGATATCAATGCTTAAAACTGGTTTGGACCTTATGGGTTAGATTTACCATTGTATACAAGGTATATCTTTACAAAGATCTGGTAAGTGTTGTTGGAAGGTTTTATCAGTATAAATAAAATGAAGAGCAGCTAGTAGGTTTAGATAGGCAGTATTTAATAATATCAATCTAACAAGGAAACAAGATGGAAGTCAGTTTTGGAAAATTCTAAATTTTCTTCACCCAACAGAATAATTTGTAATTATGTGTAAAGTGAGATGAAACCTTTTTAAGACTTTCTTTAATATCTTATAGTACTTTTTTACCAAAACTATTATTCCCTTATGTAATTCTATATCTTTTGTAACCATAGAGTGCTAACCTCTTGCACAAGATGCAATACATATTCAACATCAGAATTCTCAATTTTAGGTTTGGCAACTATAGATTTTCAGGAAATCCTGTCAAATTTAATTATGAGCTTTGTCTGGTGTTTTGTTTCTTTCCGGATTCTACAAATTTCCATACATTTATTTAAAGAGCCTTTTGAACATTTTCTAACAGAAGCAGTATACTTTTAACAGTTAATCGATAATGTGAAATTTAGAAGAAGTTCTCACCTATAGTTAGTTGAATTGATGAATGATAGTTACTACTAAGCGAATACTACCACATATAGTAAATCTATGTAATAAAAGAAATCCGAAAAACCATACCTTGTAATGTCTCTTGAATGAAGTTACAACAAGCTGAATCAATCGCAAAATGCATGCAGATCTTTCTCTTCAGCCTCAATCATTCTGGGAAATGCATCTCGAAAAACATTTCTACGACAATTAGTAGTCCTTGGTTTTCTGAATGTCTTAATTCTCAGTGTTCAGTTGATTAAAACTTATGACTATGACGTGGATTTCCTTAACCTTCGGAAAGGGAAAAAGAGTTTTACTTTCTTGGCTGATGGTTGTGTTTTTTTGCATTGCTTCTTCTATCTTGATCTAAGTTTACGTCCTCCTTTAGCTGTCTCTTCTTGTACAGGCATCTCCCTCAGCATTTTGCACTTCCATTGCTGTCTGGTTTTGTGAATGAGATTCTGATAACTTCAGGTATCTTTCTATACGTCCAGAGATTTCTAAAACCATTCTTCTTAGTTGCAGTGTCTTTTCTTAAGGCTTTGTCGGATTAATCTTCAATGACTTTGATTTTGATTTTAAATTACTCTCTAAAAGCATGAAAGCGTTTACTTCCTACAGCAAGCTTTAACTACGTCTTGATACTTTTTTTAGATTCTTACCTTTTTCAAACTTGCTGAATTTGTCTTGTAGTTAGTCTTATTACCGCTTATATGAGGAGTGTGTTTAGTACAGTTCGTAGCATAGTTATTGTTGTAAAGACAAACAGTTGCGAAAAGTTTGTCTTCAACAATAAGGACGGTTATTTCTTCCACATACTTACAGACATTTTCAAGGTTGTTTTCTGGCACTTGTGTCTTGAAATGTATTTTAACAAAACATAGCTATTTTGTTTCGTTGAAAATTTAAAAGTTATCAAAAATAGAATTTTCTTAAAATTAAAGTTATTCTTTTGAGCAATAGCAATTTTCTAAAGTTTTCAAACCTGGGTTCTAGTAACAAGATTCAGTTAGAAAGTGCCATTAAGTTTTTAAAAATGAGAACTCTAAAAGGTTTTCATAATTATTTCCAGCAGTCATAATGACCGATTTTTAAGGTTTACTAAAACTTATTGTAAAGGTTTTGAGAACTGTTAAACTCGGGAATTTTTGAAAACTTTTGCCAACATTTTTAGTAGTCCTATCTTGTTCATTTGTTGGCTAATTGCTGAATGTTTGAAATTAGAAAATGGTGGGGACAAATTTAGAAAATAAAATTACTTTATTGTCTTAATCATAATAATATAACTCTTCTTATCTATATCGAACCTTCTTTATAAACTTTGTTACGGTAACTAACTAGCAGAGCTAAGTTCATTTTATGTACTCTAGTTAATTTATCAGTATGGATTATTATTAATTTTGAATACTAATTAACTAGCAATTACTGACTGTGTACTTTATGTTTCACAATTCATACCGAAATACAATCGATGCTTGTTGTTAGAAATAAATCGATTAAAATGGATGAAAATGAAAAAAAATATTTTGTGCACTAAAGATTGAACGAAGAAAATCACTCAGCGGTATCTGCAATCGGATTTCATATAAAAATCTAGAATATTTTAGTCTGGAAATTCATCATAACGTAAAATAAAAATTTCAAAACGTAAATACTAACTTTTTATCGTTTTCTATTTAAGTATTTCAGGATTTACATTTCAACTCTTCATTTATAAATAAACGATAGCTGCTATAACGTAGTTTGAACGGATTTGTTTATAATACGTTTTTATTACAGTTTTCCGTTGTTAGGATATTGTGTAATACTACATGATTTTAACAAAAGGAATAGAGAGAGAGAGAGAGAGAGAGAAAACGAACATATAATTTTATTTTATTGTTGCATTATCAGCGTTACGCAAAAGTATAATTGCTTTAGAAAAAAACTATTTCTTTTTTAAAATTTTATTCGAAATTCTGCAAATATCATAGAGAAATAAAACTGAAATATGCTTGTTTATTAACGTAGCATGCTTATAAATTTTTTTCTCAATACCATTATGTAACATTTCCAAAAGTTGTGACGCTATTAACATATCGAATTCATGTGTTAAAAATAATAGATAAGCATGAAAAGAATCTACTATGTATAATAACTGGTTTTATTTGCATTAACAAATTATATTTTTAAAAGGTGCAAAACATTTATTTAAAATTCTTTGGTAATAACCAATTGTAGTAAATATCAGGAGTTTGAAGGTTATTTTGATTATTTTTCACGCTTTCTGGTGTCGGACTAGGTCAATACGGTTTTGTACATTTTTATTTTTTTTTTTAGAAAAAATTCTAGAGCTAATTAGTAGTCTATACAGAAAATCAGTGAAGTAACAACTAAAAGTAATTAGATGCAGGGTTATAGGAGATAATTTATCACAGCTAGAGAAGGTTATGTAACACAAAAATGTAACCCTGTATTAATTAGTGCAATAATACAAAAAATAAAAATTATTTGCATAAAGAACGCAACTTGAAAATTATATTTTCCATAAAGTATTAAGATACTAAAGAAAGTATAAAGAAAGCATTGCATTCAAATTGTCAGGAGAGTAGCTCCAGATATCCAGAGTTTCTTAAATGCAGATAAAGAATACATTATTTATCTATTCCCTTTCGTGGTTTCTTCAAATGTATTGTATGTAAAGGTAAAACTATAAATTACATAAAAGTACATTTTGAGATTAAATTAATTATTTAAAATAAAAAAACTTTTATAAAATATTACAAAATAAAAAACCAAACATATAAATTAATCCACCGTGATAACTAATGTTAATGATAAGAGATACATAAA
This sequence comes from Ignelater luminosus, assembly GCA_011009095.1. Lineage (NCBI taxonomy): Eukaryota > Metazoa > Arthropoda > Insecta > Coleoptera > Elateridae > Ignelater > Ignelater luminosus. The sequence goes on along the minus strand of VTPC01086544.1, from coordinate 7,105 downwards.
AATGAAAGCAACTTCAATTAATTATATTCAATTAATAATTTAGTTGCGGCTCTCTAAAAATAGTAACATGTAAATCTAAATATCAATATGGCCGAGATGATGTTCGAACAAGAAGTAATGAATTTCAGATAAAATTATTTTGTAGAAAATATAAAAATAAAGTCATTTTAAGAAGATGCAGTTGGTAAAGGAAAATGTTTTATATTTGTTTATAGAAGATTATTACATAATAATTATACTATGTTTATCTTTCTCTAAAGATGATTAAAAGTGTTAAAAAGGATGTAATTAATAAAATTAATTTTATTTTAATAAAAAGAAACAAAAAAGCCGTCCAGTTACTAAGAGGACGTGATAGTGTAATTAAAGATGACATGTAATGATTAAAAAAGTGAAGTTAAAGCAACAAAATTATTATTAACAAGGACATAAAGAGACAACTGTGAAAACTACAAAGTCCATATATAGTCTTAAACAAAGAAATGCCTGATTAAGCCAAGCAAAAGAAGAATAAATTAATAAACAAAATATTTAGAGCATTCTTTAATTATTTGTAAATCAAAATTAGTCAAAATTACACTTTGAATTCCTAACGTCATAAGTCGCAATAATTATTGAATACTAAATATATTAATTTGAACTGAAAAGTTGTAATATGATTTTAGATTTTGCGTGACAGTTAAACAATAAATACATAATGTAAATAATTTAGCTTTCGCTTTAGGAGTTATTCCGCTGACTTAATTGGTAGGGCAATGATCCGACGTATCAGAGATGTGGGTTCGATACCCACGCGAAGTCTAATACTTTCTGTATGTACAACATTACACTCATATTAATTTACCTTAATATTTAGTATTCAATAGAAATGGACCTTTCTAATTAAATTAGTGTGATGACCGAGAAACTCATTTATTTAAACATATAAATAGTCAATTATATAGGAAGCTCTCTAGAAATCACACAAGAATCTTTTTATAATGGGTACTGAACGCCCTGCTATCTTTATGTTCAATGATTTTGATGTAATCTTGTTTTTCCGTGACTTTGTTTTATTTATTACTTTAAATGCAGGAGGGTTAACTATTCTAATGTTAATTAAAAATTCTTGCAGTTACAGCATTTTGATACACACTGGTGTGCTAATTTTGCGTGTAAATTTTGCAATTTATTGTTTATTAATCCCTGATTTAATCTATAAATCCTTTTATTACAGAGTTGTTTATGGGTTTTTAAGTAACCGTATTTATTTATGATATAGTTGCATCTTAAACTCTCTTTATGTTAGCGATAACATTTAAACCGCAAAAATGTTCACTTGCATTCTTGTTTGGATATTTATTTTTATCTTTTTTTTGCATTATATGGATTTTCAAAATTAAGTCATTCTTTAATAAACTTTATTTCTATTTCTTGCTTCTTCTAGAAATAAGAAATGTTTAAGACTTTTGACTTCTCTTCAACCATCTTCATGGGGCAACAGGCTTGTTTTTGATTTGTTAAGTTGGAAGCTTTTTTTTATATTGGAAAATATACATGCATTCCAAATAACTTTCTTAATTAAGTTGCCTTTTTGCATTTTAATTTAGCTTGTTTAATTACTTCATATTTGTCAACAAATACTTGACATTTACAAACTTCAAAAGTATCTGATAACATACTAAGCAATAAATGAATGATGGAAACATAACCTTCAAACTTTAGGAAGGTAAAGGAACTTAAACTGTCAGATTTCCATGGCTAGGTCTCAGCTAAAAACAACGCGAACAGTTAGTTTTTTCTAGACACATCCTTATCGTTATGCGTTCGGAGTGGTTGATTTGCTAATTTGCTTCTTGGCTTGTTTTGAATTGTTCAAGTGATGACATGAGTTGAAAGAAATGTGAAAAGAACTGTTAACGTGTTTGGCAAATAAGCTTGCTTTCTTTTAATGAGTGGAAATCTTGATTGTCATTGCAATGAGCAATAGAAATATTTTTTAGGCAACTCCCTGTGAAAGTTGTCATATCGTTTGCAGCAGCCTATGAAAGTTGAAATTATCAACACTGTCACGATATGAAAATATCGTTACTTTCATAACGTAAGAGGAAAGGGCTCAAGTTCGGTTTAGGCCCACAATTTTTGGGAGGTTTCTATAGTTTTTCTGAAAGCCCACACTGTTATAAATTTTAAAAAAAAATGTTTTTTGTGGAAAATTTCCATAAGAAATCTTATTTCTAGATTAAAGTGTCTATCCTGTAGTTTTTCTGAAAGCCCACGACGAGACGAGTAAAACAAGGCCGGTCTCAATTTTCTAAGTACAAAAATAAAAAAATTTTGAATCTTTTAAAAATAAAAATTCCTTATGAGTTATGAGATTTTCTATGCAAGACAACTGAAGATGTTTGAAAATAGGTTTATCAATGTGAGGTGAGGTTGGGCTGGGTTGGGTTAGGTTAGGTTAGGTTAGGTTAGGTTAGGTAGACGGTTATAATAAGAAAACTTTTTATTGAAAATTTCGGCACTTAAACAAAATATGGAAAATTAATATGCTCAGTTTTGGACACGAAAATCGCCGTACGGGTCTCGAATACCCCGAAGAAGTGACGCAAACGGGTCTATAGCTTGATGGCAGCATCGCCGGCGCCAGAGGTATTCGCAGAGGTGGTCAGCAAATTCTTCATGAGCCTTACCAGGGCGCTTGCAAAACCAGTTTTTAGCTGGATGCCAAGTAGCTTTAATGCGCCGCTCTGTCTCTATGTCTAGAAACAAACATTTTTAAGCACATAATTTATTAAAAATTAGTTTAACTTACTGACAAACGGGTGATCATCATCACTGTGATTGACTTCCTGATGAGTGCAACCTCTTTTGCTAAGCCCGATATAGCCTTTTCACATCTCAGTGCGAATAATGCTGCCAGTCGCGACGTGTGTTTGAACGATGGGACAAACATTTGTGCGTCATCACTTCTGTCAGCTATCATTCCAATCACACAGTTCCCTCTATGATGCGGCCTTTGTTGTACTTGCGCTTTCCAAACTTCGACTCATGGTCTTAGTGAGCCGAGAAGTGGTCAACTACCATCTCCCTAGTACATCTTTTTCTAAATTAAAAAATTAATTATAAATTAATAAAACGCATGTAACTTACCAGGCACAGATTATTTCTGGGTTAAAGTTTGCAGATTTAGCCTCTTTGTTTTCTAAATCAGCCGCTTCGCGTTGAATGTCATCATGGCTCCAGTCACGCACGAAGCCATACATTATCCAAGCCACGTGTCCACTGGAAATTTTACATTCTCGAATCAGGTACCTGAGGCGACTGACCACTCCCTCCTGCGGTTCTGCTTCTTGCAAGGATAGCCGCGAAAGCGCCCAAAGCCATGATGCTCTTCCTTGGTACAGAGCGGATGCGTTTCGCGCAAACACTGACACTGTATTGACATCACGACTGGCCTGCAGCTGGGTTCGTTGGGAGTCTTCTTGCGTTCCAGATAGGTTTTTTATTCATTAACTGCAAATTAAAAAAAAAGGTAATAGTTTACTTTAGCTACCCATAGAATTTAACTTCTACAGTAAAAATTCAACCTTACCAATGCACGTATATCCATTCAATGAATCAAAAGACACCGGCGGAAAGCCTCTCCGACGCCAAACACTTAGAAATTTAAAAAAAACTCTGAAAATCGACGAATCTGACACTTCTCAAGCACTCCGACTGCCATGACAGCGTAATATCGCGGCGAAGTTCGTGCTGCTCTCCGACAGCGTACCAACCGAGAATACCACAACCTAATTTCTCTAAATCAGCTGGAGGACATTGACCCGCGCAAGCATGAACGAATTCATTTCTTCAATTGGGCCCCTCCTCAAGATTGGGGTGCAATTCTTGAAAAAAATGATTGATTTACTACTTCTAACCTAACCACCCTCTCGCTTCGCCCCCATCACTAGATTAGGGTGGAACTCTTGCAAAAAATGATTGATTTACTACTTCTAACCTAACCACCCCCTCGCTTCGCCCCTATCACAAGATTGGGGTGAATAAAATTTATATGTGGGTCATGTTGCAGTAGGCGGTTGGTAGGGTGTGCAGCAGCTGATTTAGTTGCCAACTTCATTGTTTCTATCGTGAAACATAACCTCAGATGTGCGTGAAAATCGTGTTTGTTTTTTGTCGGTTTCACCAAGATTGAATTAATTAAAGTGTTCTGTGAGTAATTCTCTATCTGCTGATACCAAAAACTTGATGTCAAAACGGCTCTTTCTTAGGGGTAGCTAAAGTAAACAATTACAAAAAAAATAGTTCTTTGGACGTAATATAAACAAATAAACTCACCAGAAAGGAGGCGTGAAAATTTGACTGAACGCAACTAGTGCTAGCTGTCAGCTGAAATAACGCTACTTTATTTACGCCGGCGCAGCTTCCCCTTTCTAGAACGCCATCTATCGTTATGCTTAAATAAACAGTAGGAATTCTCATCTTTAAAAAATTCTGTAGGATGGACACTTTATCAAAAAAAAAATTTTCTTATGGAAATTCTTTATCAAAAAAAAAATTTTCTTATGGAAATTCTTTATTAAAAATCTTTTTTTGAAAATTTATAACTTTTTTATTTTTTGACTGTCCAGAGTGGGAGTGGTCTCTTTTTACTCCTCTCAATGTGGGCTATCAAGAAAACTATAAACCCTTCCCAAAAACTTGAGGGCCTAAACCGAATATTTACCCAGTAAAGAATTTTGAACGGATTTGGGTATAATGTTGGGTTCGTCTCAAAAATAGTGTTTATAACTTGTTCGAAAGTGCTATATCGTAGCTCGTGTAAATTTTCGAACTCCGCTAGCGCCTCGTTCGTAAATCTTCACACTCACATGATATATGTTACTTTCGAACACTAGTTATGAAAATTACTATAATTTCGCATTGCTCTCTTTTATTAATTATTATATAACTTCTTAATCCCACTTCTCACAGCCACCAACTTAAGTTAGAGGGTAAAATCAATTAAAAGATTGTTAAAGTTATGACATTGGGAGGGAGCATAAAACTATAGCACACTCCACATTTTGCTGTTTACCAATTCTTTCCCGCTCAATCGTAAAACTTTTATTGTCTATTCTTTGATAAATGCATCCTACCTAGTTATTCTAATTGAACACTTCTTCTACTACAGAATCAACAAAGCTGGAAGTTGTCCATTAGACGGAAATAATGGAATTAGCTATTTTGAATTTTGGATCAACTGGCAGATTGCAACTGTGGTGATGAAAATAAAAAAGAAGGAAAAAAGGAAAAACAAGGGTTAATTAATTTTAATTAATTGATTTTAAAGAATGTAATAGAAGATATAGTCGAGAAAATTTAGCAAAAAGTTTCCACTTTTTTGAGGGGATAGCTTTCTAAATGTGTTTCAAAAAAAGTTAATTAAGTCGTTTGCAGTACAAATCTGAAAAACATACACAAAATGAATAAAATGCATTTTTTATATGCACGTATATAAAGTTAGATATTTTTCATCAAATTAACTTAAAAATCTCTTCTCGGAGCTTTTTGGGGTCAGTGATTACGAATGTGACAATAAAGATTTGCGTCACATGTTTCAAAATGCGCTTTATGCACTTTATATGCATTTTGTACAAAAGCGATACCATTTCATTAAAGATAACCAAAGTGATATACAAAGTGATTAGATGATAAAAATTCGCCGAAGCCACTCAAAATGCATTATTTTTGCATTTCATGCACAAAATTTTATTTAAAATGGCACAAAAATAATTACTTGGGGGTTTTTGAAGGTGCTGATCACGAATTTGACAATAAAAAAGTGACATGACGCCTTCGACAAATAATATTAATTGCATCTTATGCAACTCTTGTATGCATTTTTTAAAAAACGAAATATTTTAAAAAGATGGTTTAAAATGTTGAAAGGAAAGTTTTGCTTGTTATGAAAGGAAAAAGATTACTATGATTATGATTACTATTAAAGAAGATATTTAAAAATGATTTCATAGGAAGTTGTCGCAAAGATTGGAATGAATGGTGCATGAATCGTAGATAGTTGTTAGATATAAAAAGAATAAAAGGAAATAGGAGGAGTTTATGTAATAAAAACAAACATGAAATGTTGGATTAGAAGAATAAAAATGTGATAGAAAATATTCAAATTGAAATTTTCAAAGTTAATTTTAGAAATAAAAAAATGAAGTTTTGAATGTCAAGCTTGACAGGTGGTTAACAAGAAGAAACGTTAACTCTTTAAAGATATTTGAAAAAAAAGATTTAATCAATGGCACTTAATTTATTTTAAAGAATTTCAAAATGAAGTAAGACGGAAATAGAAAACAAGGAAAAAAGAAAGAGGGTTGCTAGGTGGAGATGCTATTTAGAAAAATAATAAAAGGTAGGTGTGCATCAATGTGAAAGGATATAACATGATTGTTAGTTTTTGTATTTAAAAGAAAAAAGAGAAATTTTAGAAATTATAAAAATTGTTATACAGTGTGTCCCCGGATTGATTTTACTAGAGGTATAATTGATCAAAAATCTTTGAATCTTGTTTTGATGTTTGGGATACCGTCCTGCTTGATCTGAAAAGTATACCAAGCACATTTTTGGTTTTTAAAATCCAAGACGGTCATGACAATTGAAAAAAAAACCATTTTATGTTGAAGCAAAATTCCATTTCGGTCAATAATACGACAAAATGGAAAGTTGTTCAGAATATGAAATAATGACTAAGTATATACAGAATTTCACAAATATCGGATCACTTTGACTAAATCAGTATTTAGTTTGTATTCTTGCATTGTATGAGTTGATCTAAAAAAAAGATACCAGGAAATTATTATCCGACAAAAAGAAGGAAATTCTCTAACTGGTGGCACTGGCCAAACAACCAAAGTAGGCCAATTAACGAAATGGCGTTTAATATGATAAACAGTAAGCTTGTTCACGGCTTACAAAACAGGTGATGGAGATCGACAACTACTACAAACCACTGAAAATCTGTTCTTTGCTTTTTATATTTTTAAAATATTTTGTTATGTGAGCTCTGTACCTGACCATAATGATATGCGGGACATTGACCGCAGGTCTAACGGGACAGCATCCCTCTTTTTTT
>VTPC01086537.1:0-12704 GCA_011009095.1 Ignelater luminosus | reverse complement strand
AAAAAAAGATCAGTGCAATCTATGTACCAACTTTAAAAACTCTACGGAAGAAGAGAAACTAACGATGAAAACCAAAGGAGAAAAGCACTTGCATAATAAAGAAACCGTTCGCAAAATGAAGGAAAATGATAAGGAAAGAGCCTCAGCTGAAGAAAAATATTGTGTAGCAATATATGATCTGCAACAAGTTTTGCAATGTCCTAAAATCGAAGTAGGTCAAGCATACTACAAATCAAAATTATCAGTCTACAACTTGACTATTTATGATGCAGGACAAAAACAAGGCTACTGTTATATGTGGCACAAGTGTATTGCATTCAGAGTATCTTCTGAAATCAAAAGCTGTGTGTTATCTTTTATTGAACAGAAAGCTGATCGAAGCTACAAAGAACTTATACTTTATTCGGATAATTGTCCTAGACAGAATCGAAATAAGTATATCTTAGTATGTATTTATTCGCAGCAATGAATTATAATATTAGAATCACTCATAATTTTATGGAAGTGGGACATACGCAAAATGAAGGGGACTCGATGCATAGCACAATCAAAAGATGTGACAAACACGTTTCAATCTATGTCCCCAGTCAGTGGTATGTGGTAGCTCGAACAGCATGTAAGAAAAAACCTTATCATGTGAAGGAAATGAATCAAAACGATTTCTACGACTTAAAAGATTTGGTTGCAAACACTACAAAACATATGGGGAAAGATAGATTAGTTTTCCTTTTTGGACTCTGAGAACGGTGCTAAACAAACAAGGCACAGTTCATCTTCTTGTTCTGACTCTTCGGAATCTGATTTTTTAACTTTGTGTTTATTAGTTAGTTTTTTCCCTTTTCTTATTTCCAGCTATTTTCTTTGCAATCCTACCAGCTCTTTGCTTTCTATTTTCTCTTTTCCTAGCTTCGTCTTCCAGTGCAGCTTCTATGGGTGAGTCAGTCAAGATAGCAGATTTACGTTTCCTACGGTTGACTGTTTGTTTTCGCGGACCTGCTTTCGGAAAAGGTTTTAGTTCGTATGGTGTAATACATTCTGGCATATCCATGGAACATCCACTACTTACAGATGTTGAGGGTTAAAGTGACAGTGTTGAATGCCGAATTTCTAATATGTTTTCAACAACCTCATTACTAGGCGACGCTTTAACCACATTATATCATTTTTTGTGTTCATAACTTCGGACGGCAAAAAATAATCAACAGGAAAAACCTCTCTATTGTAGGGCCAAATACTTATAACTGCAAATTCCTTATGAATGTTGACTGGCGTAGCAGCAAGTGGTAGAGCTTCTATTAATATCTTCGGAGTATCATAAATGGTCATGGAAACGCCTGGGCGCAATTTGAGCAGTCCATCAGCATGGTGGTTAAAAATCTCTTCAGAGGACCGTCATAGTGCTGTCCAGGAGCTGAAGCCTATGAGAGGTATAGGGAGGAAAACTTAAAAGTACCACCCTATTATCTTTACAGTGATTTAGCACTGGTATAGATATATGCGGCTCATGATTGTCTAGGATGAGCAGAACAGGGTTGTCTTTGCTACACCGTGTAAATTTTGTAAAATGTTTATTAAACAAAAAAAAATCTTCAGCAGTCATCCACCCCGAGGGATGCGTTGCTCCTATGCATCCAGGACGTGCAATAGCAATCATAAATGGCTTAAATTTCTTGTAGGGAATATCAGCATTGCTGGGACGCTATTGCCATTTGCGTTTATAGCCAAAGCCATAGTTACCAGAGTTTCCCCCTCTGCTGACGTTATGGCTCCCACTTGTTTTGTTCTCTGGCAATAATCTTACTTGGTTTTTGAACAGTGGTTATAATTCCGTCTCGTCTAAATTATATATGTCATGTAGCTGGAATTTATATCTCTCGTAAACGGTGCCAAGATTGTCAAAAAACAAACTCACATTGTGGCTATTAAAAGCTGTTGTCCTGGAAAGACTTGTGGACTCTGGGGTTTAGACAGCTAAATACTGATGCCATTTGAAAAAACTCATTAACCAATCTCTGGACGCCATTTCATTATTTCTCCAAGATTCGTCTGTTTTATTATTGCTTGCAATCTTTAAATCGTAAGTCAATGTTTGTAAATCCATGGTCGTTGTTCCATAATATAATTTTGCACAATCCTCAACATATTTGGATAATTCCTCCTCTTGTTCTTCGGTAAAAACCCTCTAATGTTTGGCATAGCTAACAGTCAATTGAGTTCCATTTAGTTCTGTATTTTTTTATTTTTTTTATATAGCGATACAGCGTCATGAAATTAATCTCATATCGATTTGCAGCATCTCTCAAAGATAATTCTTTTCGGATATTGCACGAGCAGCCTCTTGGAAAACTACAATTGACGTGTTTTCTCTAGCCGTTTTCCTCTCATAAGTTTTCACCATCTTTAAAACTCTGTAATAATACGTAGCTTAAACAAATGTTACTTTCTTTACGCTTTTCCGTTAAAACAATCAACTTTCATCATCAATATGCAAAAAAACAGTTTTAAATTCAATAATATGATTGTATTAAAATTGTAAGAATTTTAATGCTTTTTTTCTCTTATGTTCAAAAAAATAAAAAGGTATTGGCTGAAGAAGTACCTAAAACGTATACAAAATTGAACACAATCTAAAAGTAAATTTAACAGTAATAACACCACCGATGAATATTTATCCCCCTAAGAGGTTACCTTCAAATGTTCTAAATTTAGTACCTGATGACTGGAGTATTGAATGCAGCGATTCGGGATGGATAAAGAATGAAAACTTTTTTGAATACATACGAAACGTTTTTCATAGACACCTGGTTTTTACAAATACAACGTTTCCCATAATATTATTTGTTGATGGTCATAAAACACACATGACCTACCAGAGCAGTCAATTATGTTCAGAATTAAAAATAATATTAGTAGCGTTGTACCCAAATGCCACCAGGATTATGCAACTTGCTGATGTATCCGCATTCAAACCTCTAAAAAATAACTGGAATGCAGCTGTCTTGCAATTTAGAAGAAAAAACCCTAATAGTGTCGTGACCAAAGGGAACCTTGCTGTAGTGCTAAAGAAAGCAGTCGATGATTTAAAATCAGACTCTATAATTAATGGATTCAGAGCATCAAGGCTATATCTGCGGGATCCTTCAGCAATTGATTTTTCAAAATGCGTAGGTAACGTTTCAGATGAACCTAGTGCTAAATATGAAACTGTAGCGGACGAAGCAACAATAACTTACAGAACTTTTGAAAGAAAGTTGGCGTTGAGAATATTCAAAAGTTTGAAAATTCTGAAAATAATGTTGGTTAAAATGAAAACCTGCAATTACTTTTTATCTGTATAAGGCTTTTAAAGCTAATTCTTGCAATATCCTCGCTGTAGCTAAACGACTTACACCAGATGAAATACAGACTTTTAATATAGAGAACATGCCCATTATAATAGATGATCAACCTCAAACATAGTATCATATCCGTTCAATCAAACCAATCCACAATTTCTTTTTTTGACCAAAACACCTGAAAAGGAAAGGTAAAAGGCAAAGTGAAAAATTGTCCTTTATTCTCACTTCTTTACCTCGTAAAAACGCGGAAAAACTTAAAATAGACCAACAATTAGAGAAAGAAAAACTAAAAGAAGAAAAGAAACAAAAGAGAATACAAAACCAGAATGAAAAACCTATTCAGAAAGAAAAACAAATAAAAGTAAAGAAATTATTAGCAAAGAAAAAAGATTTAACACATGCTGAAAACTCATTGCGTGATGATATTTTTAAAGAATCTATGGGTGGTGAGGATAAAATTCAAAGTACGATTTTGAAATGTGGGCTAAAAGTACATTTACCTCAAGCTAAAATGAATATGCGGGACGAAAATTGGAACAAAGGAAATGAAGATAATGTGTCCAGAGATATAAATGTGAATAGCTTAACTACACCGGAAATTGGAACTAATGGTACAGAAATTAAGTCTACACCCTTATAGAAGAAAATTATGCTGGATTCAACACAGAGGCACTGTTTAGGAAGGAAGGAATGGAGAAGTCTAGACCAAAGAACAATTTGGAAAACTTTTATCCAAACAATAGAGTTTATAAAGGTATATGCTACAACTGTGTAATGAATATAACACAGTCTGAAAGTGGTGTTAGGAGTCAGTTTTGCCTAAGGAACTATCATATTGCTTGTGCCCAAAAAGGTACACAGCAGACTCAGTTTAAGACAACAGACACTTATAGTTTGAGATATGACATTTTTTTAACTTAGTTTTAATTAGTTTGTGTTTTAGGTCTTTTATTTTAGTTTAACTTTTTATTTTGAAAATGGCCAATAACTGCATCCAAACCTTAGGCCAACAGCTATATGTTCGACTATTTACTTATTCTACGTTTTTTACACAATCTACTGTAACTAAAACTTTGAATAAAAATATGTTTCAGATATTATAGCCTTTTCGTAGGAGTGAATTTGGTTTCACACGCATCAAGTAAAACGTGAAATAATAATTGCAGAATGTTTCTGAAATCAATGCTCAAACAGGTCGGGACAATAGATCATGTCAATTCTTAAAGCCAGTCAGTCATATTTAAATAATTTAATGTACAGTGTTTGTGAATTGTTTACTGCTGAAACATTTAAGCGTTAAGGTATACTTTACGCTTTATAGTTTAGGCATTTCTTTCATCTCTTGATTATATTTAACCTTTACCCATGGTAACTGCTGCTTAGTATATATCCGTTTGGGCTTTTTTGCTCTTCGCTAATATTTCATCACTCGGCTATTGAATTATATTCAGCTCAGGTTTTGCTCTTATTAATTTGTAAAATGACAACGCATGAAGTTTTTGAAAACTGTCAGTGTAATTCTGAAATAGACTGCTTCACAAGAAGACTTGTTTCTCGGTTAAAGTTTCATTCTGTAGTTAACATTTCCGCGATACAGCGTGTTCAAGCAAAATTTATCGTTTTCTGATATTATTATTTAAAAAAAAACAACTTAACCTGCTAAGTTAAAGTTCTTTGCACAAGTTTAAATTGGTGTAAAAGGTCTATTATTCTATAAATTCTTTCAACTGATAACTTGCCAAAGTCGGAGATGATGGAAGGATAAATACACTTCTTTAAATGAAAGATAATACTTGGCTAAAAGAACAAATTATTTTCACTATTATGAAACTTATTTGTGCTTATTGTAAGAAAACATTTGCTCAGTTTTAAGTACATACATTAATATAAATCTCTAAACAATAAACAATTTGATTTTTAGTCATGTACAATTTATTATGTAAGGAAGTGTGATTTTGCCCTCCTTTATTTCCGTTGCTGGCAAGTTATTCTTTGGGGGAGTTTATAAAATAAATGACCCTTTTTAGCAACAACTGTACAGAAAATTTCACTTCAACATGTTAAGCTGTTACTAGTCATCGTTGATTTAGGCATCAAAAACGGCCGGGCTGTTAGGAGTACCCACCTCTTCAGCAAATGAATGTAATTGTAGCGATGAGGCGGCGAACGGACTGAAACGAATTTTGTACAAAGTAGATACATCAATACATGATGGTATATGCTGTGGAAACAAGCGAGCTTGGTTGGTCAGAGATCACCTAGAAAGGACTCCAAGACGTGTTGGATATATATTAATATTTAAAGTAAAGATGGCAACTGATGATAACCTGAATAATGTTGATGGGTCTAGACAGAACCACATCAGCGCGTGAAAATTTAGCCGTGATACGGTATCAGATGCTTGGAGGAAGAACGTTGGCAGGTGCGATGGAACTTCAATGGATTGCGTGGTGTATCACCCTATAAAGTCGCCGACCGTCCGGCGGTAGCTGTAATAGTACTTAGACAGTCTAGGCCTTTTAAACCCAGAGGACGTCTAAAACAGTGGTGAAATGGGCAGCCTAATTTTGGGGGTCTCTACCCTAGTCTTCGTTCAACCGCACAACATCATCTATTTATTTCGTAGGTCCCTCTACTACTATTTAATAGAATACGAGGTACTTGAATGGGCTAACTAGTTCTACTTTAACTCTAATTCAATACTTGCACTTGTTCTATCTGCCTACTATTATCATCACTATTGTCTTACTTTTGTTTATCTATATGGTACTCATTGTGATGTTTCTTTCAATATATTTCATGATTCTACTGTAACTTTTTCTTTGCTCTTAGCGGAGATAGATATACCATCCGCAAGATGCATAACTATTCCGATTTCTATCTCGACTTCCAATTATAATCTACAAAGGAGTATCATCCTTTTCTCAAACATTTTTTCACTTTAGGTTTTCTCTTTGCTTTTTATTTCTACTTAATCTTCCCCTTAAGTATTTAACTAATTTTAAAATAATAATTTCCATACTGTCTTCTTGGTATTCCACCAAAAGCCTTTTCTAAATCTAACAATGCAATGTATATTTTGTATCTGTTTTATTTGTATGCATTTTTTGTTAATTTTTTTATTGTAAATGTGTAAACGCCTACTAATTGGAGGTGGATGAAATTCTTCCGCTCCTTGGTGTTTGAAACATAAGAATCTGTTTAGCATCGCCCTAGGACTAGGCATGGCTGAGTGTACCTGGAAGGGACGTGCTTCTTATGCACGAGTCGAGATTCTTGTGAAGGAAAAAATAAATTTGGCAGCAGATTAAATAAATAGAATATATTGGGGGAAATCTACTGGATGCAGCATATAAGATGCTGGTGTATAGAACGCTAACAAAAGATAGCGATTCATAACCAAAAAAGGTACGAGTTTTAATTGTGCCTTCCGTTTTGTTTTTTAATTTAAGAGTATTAGAAATAACCTAACTCACAAACCTCTTTTGGCGTTGGAAACGTAGGTGTACGACTTCCGGAAAGCTGAAAGACCCACTGAGTTTGATTCTCAAGAGGTCAACCAAATATCTATTAATTAAACTGAAAGGTAAGCCTGAGACTTATAATATTTATTTTAGATTAACGGAATTAGAGTATTATGAACTTAACAAATCACTGTGTATTCTCTAATAGACATGAAATTTCTCTATACACTTTAGAAACCATAACACCTTCTAATTGCTTTATGTACTCTCCCAACTTAATACATGGCCATGATACTATTTAGGACCAACAGTTAGTTAAGATTAGCTTCAAAGAATCAACTTTAAAATCCATTTATGAACATGATTATACAGAACTAACGCTCGTTTAAAGTTTTACTTAAGATTTTCCTTTTGGGATTTCTAGTGAATGTTCCACAAGAGATTTACATTACATGGGCTACACATTTTAACACTAGAATGGCCGGACAGGTCAAATTGACTACTTTTGAGTTTCTAATCTCCACCTAAGCTATCAGAATAAAATTTTTTGACGTTTCATAATTTATAATTATTTATGTTTTTGTGAAAAAAATATATTTGTTTTACCAATAACTTTAAAATTGGCATTGTATTATACCTTAAATGACCGACAACGGTCAAACTGACCTCTCAGATTTTTCAAAGTTATGTGATTTATTTTAGCAATTATTTTATTTAAATATTTAAATAGTGTAAAAATAACGTAAAGTTTGTTTTCTTAGCATGATACAACATAGAACGCGCTGTTTCATACGGCTTTACAAGTTGTATCTTGTCTGAACTAGTCATGTGTCCGTCACCGCGCGTAACAACCCCAACTCGCCTTCAGTTGTCGTTTGTAAACTGTAAGTGAATGTTTAGTTACAAAAGTAAATCTAATCATGGCTAATAAACGTGGTCTTTCTGATGCTGAATTAGAATTAGAACTTCTTCATGGCTTGCCAGAAGATTGTTCTGATCCAGAATCAAATGTGTCTGATGAAGATTTATCGCCCGCGTCTGATTCTGATGAAGATTTTATTTCTCGACCCTCCAGCTCTTCTGATTCCGATGAAAATCTCGAATGTGTGCAATCTCCAGAAAGCTATACATGTTTGGTAATCAAGTTCAAATAGGTAAGCCTAATTTTCTTTGTTTTGTTGTTTTGAAACTTGGTTTTCCTAAGATTGTACATAAGCTCTGAGATTTATTTCATGTTTAGATCGTAAAAGAGAACGCGGCAGCGAACGAGGAATTTCACGTAGAAAACATCGTGCCGTAGGTCATCATCGGGACCGCTCTAGTAATTTTATTTCGTACGCTTCCGAGGCTTCTACATCGAATTGTTCTCAACCTGAAAGCGGAAACGCTACGAGCGAAGTTTGTGTTACTACTTTTCACGAGGAAAATGGTACTCGACCATCTCTTATGGTTGGAAATCGTCATGTTGGGAAAGACAAAATTACAGTTACTGCACATAATATTAACACTCATGGTAGGTTTTCTGCACAAAATGTGTTGAAAGAAGCCGTAGGTCCCACAACACATGCTAGAAGAAATGTTACAGAAGGAAGCGTTTCAAGTTCCTGACGCATGTTTATAGACGAAAGGATGATTCGCCATATAAAAAAATGTACAGAAACAGAAACGCGTAGACATGGGGCAGAAAATTGGTCGCTTTCCCTAGAAGAACTTGATCCATTCATTGCGTTATTGTACGCTCGCGGTGCTTACAATAACTTGACCATATGTGGTCAAATGTATGGGGTCTACCAGTATTCTCTCAAACAATGGGAAAAAACAGATTTAAAGAAATCTTACGTTATCTACGTTTTGATATGAAAAATAGCCGCTCAGAAAGACTAAAAACTGATAAGTTTGCTCTAGTGTCAGAAACGTGGAATAAGTTCATCAAAAACGCCTTCTTTGTTACAAGCTAGGACAAGATGTTACAGTCGATGAACAATTGTTTCCTAGCAAGGCACGTTGCAATTTTACACAGTTCATTGCAAATAAGCCAAATAAATTTGGAATCAAATTCTGGATGCTTGCTGATGTAAAGTCAAAATATATGTGCAACACATTTCCTTATCTAGGAAAAGATGAACTACGTCCTGAAGGAGAACTTCTTGCGGAAAATGTAGTAATAAGGCTAATGGAACCATATCTTAGAACAGGACGTAATGTTACTACAGATAATTTCTTTACGTCTCTTAAGCTTGCGGAACGACTAAAGGCCATGCAAACAAGTATTGTGGGCACAATGAAACGTACAAGAAAAGAAATTCCAGCAGTTGTATGCAACTCCAAAGAAAGTCTGCATTTTCTTAAAACCCTGATATCGGTGAGTGGCACTACACTTACGGTATATCAAGGGAAAAGAAACAAAAATGTTTTGGTGCTCAGTACTCAGCATTCCAATGTGAGTATTGGGACTGGAGAAAAACAATTACCACAACAATTCAATATTATAATTTGACAAAATACGGTGTAGATGTGATAGACCAGATGTCTCGCAAGTATACTGTTAGAACAGCATGCCGCAGATGGCCGGTTCATGTATTCTTCAACATACTTGATCTGGCAGGTATCAATGCTTGGGTAAATATATAAACAAGCTACAGGGCGGAAAATAAACAGGCACAACTTTTTACAAAAGTTTCTTGATGAACTCCGAAATGAGCATCTTCAGCAAAGAGTTCAACTCCGTGTTTCAATCGCTAAGCAAGCTCCTTCGACAAGTACTAAGAGACGCCAATGTCAAATTTTTAAAAAATGTAATAAAACATCCAATATTTGCTTTGACTGCAAAAAAGCGCTTTGTGGAAAGTGTACAGGTGAAGAAAAAGAATCGTGTAAAATATGCGTGCAAAATAAATTATAAAGATTGTGTGCAATAGCTTATACATAATTAAAGTTATAAGAGTTCGTAAAGTATTTGACAGCAACCGTTGTCTCGTATTTGTTTTAAATTATGTAGATGTCATGTATGTCAAAGGGTTTAAATAAATATTTTTATTTATGTCTTTTTTCAACTTAGATATGAAAAAAACAAAATAAACAATTTAATTCAACATAAATATGTTGTTAAAGACTAAAGAGTGTGACGGTCATTTTGACCGCTGGTGGTCCTTCTAGGTATACGGAAAGGCCGGGCATTCTAGTTTTAATAGAAAAAAAAACCTTATAAACCTTCAAAGAAAAAACATTATTAAAAACTTACCAAAGTTATCAATCGGCTTTTAAGAAATGTACTGGTAAATAGTACAGCAGTGTGTCGCTATGAAACTCAAAACAATTTTTTAATTTAGGCAACTCGATAAGTTTAAACTGATAAATCACCTTTTCTGTGACCCACCTTTTCTATTGACTATCAGACCAATAGTCAACCCATTTGACATCTAATAAAAAAGGCAAAAAGGATATTTAAATTCAAAAAAGCAACCGTTGCAACACGAAGAATGATTTAGTTGTCGTTAGAGCTGTCCGCGATGATCTTAGAACCAATTCCACTGTGGCAAGTTCCAATATCTCAAATATGTTTTCTTAGAATCATGTAACCTAACGGCATTTCGATATAATTAGTACAATCATTATAAAAGAAAAAAGCTTCTAAATGCACCAAGAGCGTGGTAGCATTTGGTGAATGAACATCGTTGCTATTTTAACCATTCTACAAAGAAGCTGTCATTCTAAATCAAACTGTGTAATTCAAAGAACGTGGAAATCAGCCAGAAGAAGTCTGTTCAGCAAAGTGTAATATCTACGAACCTAACCATAAAAGCAAAACCACTGTGATTAGGTGACTTCTTGATGCAAGGAAAGCACAGCCAAGCTTTTACATTTTTAGAAACAAATAAGTAAAAACCTCGTTGTCAATTTAATGCCTTGTTTTATCTTCCAAACGTGATCTAAGCGAAATCTACTACAACGTCTAACAATAATGAAAGTATACCAGTGAAATGGTAAAAACTTCCGAAGGTGGAAAGCCTTTTTTAGATTTTACTTTCAATTGTTCATATTGGTTCGAAGTAAACTTGAAGCCTCTATGCGTGTGAATTAAGTTAAAATTCCAATTATGAATAAATTTTACATTTTTAAAGTGAATTGTGTTTTATTCCACCCTAGTTTACATCCAGCAAAGGGACAACCAACAGAATAAAATCCTAAAGTTAAACAACGTGAAAGGCTTGCTTCATTATCAAAGACAAAGTAGAATCTTTCCCTTTTCCTGTCATTAAGTCTATGCAATGATGAGATAACTAAATATTTTAATTTTTGATCTGATTTTGTTGTTTTAATTCAAGAGCAATGTCTTCCAAGCTAAGAAGGTAAAAACAAAGGTAATTAAAGATCTTCTTGTTTTTGTTGCTGATATCGAGATCTGGATTATTCAAACTCTTAAAGACCGTTTGGCAAGGCTTACAATAACAGAGCATGCTTCAACTAGTTAAAGAATTATTAGAATAATTTAACTAGTATTCTAACACGTTGTAATTTAACATTAAAAATTTGTTTAAAACGCTGTTATATTGCTTAAAGAGTAGGAAAGAATTGAAAGAAAACCGCCTTTGTTTTTACCACCAAGGCATTGATCGTAAGTTAACATTTCATGAACTAGCCATTTCAAAACTTCTGATCAATAATTTACATATTTACTTATTCTTGTTTTTCATCTGACAGTTTCTTATAAAATTACCACTGGATACATCAGCAGTAGATAGTTTATGTAACTTTAATATTTCTTGAAAAACAAATCTAGTCTCGAATACCAATGACCCACACATTATCCCTTTTTACTGCAAATAACTAACTCAGCTGACAGTAAACAGTATCTAGTGCCGTGGAATAATGTGGACATGTTCGTTTTATTGTTGGGCCATTCTTATTTATTGTCTAATAAATGAGAAACTTGCTTAGGAAGTTGATAAACAATTCGGATCAGTTCTTTAATAATAATAATAATAAGCCACTGCACATCAGTAGATGGCGGATCTTTAATATATTAAGATAGTACTAATTAATATTTACTTATCGAAAACGTCTTCATTTATCGGTGTAGCTACACAAACTGGAGCAACGACAGTGATGACGCTAGCAGAATTGCAAAGTGTTAATTTTGGGGTATTTGGAGAAGGGAATTATCTTAAACTATCAGTGATTTCTACACCTATAATGAACATGTAATTACTTCAAGTTGCTAACTCTAACTGATGATTTAATTACTTTGAAATTTCAATAAAATTGCTAAAAAACATGTTTGCTGGTTGTGTTATATAGACGCCAGACACTAGAATGTACAGCTAATTAATTGTCTGCAACTTTCGCAAAACAATTTGCTAAAAAATAAAGAGTAGTTGCTAATTTAAATTAGTCTGGAATTTCTAAAGTTAATAATGTCTGCTTTAAATGTGAATTATCTTGTTTTAACTGTTGAAGAAGTCTTATTAAGAATATCAAGTTTTATTAACCTTCACGCTAGTTTATGTAGCTGCGTTACTTAATCTTTTTGATGCTACTTTGTTCACAACGTAATGCACACCATACTATCAACGAAAAGGCTTTTTGTCGCTATAGGTGTATTGTGTACCTTAATTGTGGCTGTTACAGAATGTCAATAAGTCAATAAAATAAACATTAACAACTAGATATGTTGTAATAAGTACTTAACCCTATTACAAAAGATATTAAAAGTTTGGAAGCTAAAATATGAAGTCGGATATTTTATAAAAACACTCTTCAATCAGCCAATTCTTAAATATTTGTTTTACACTTCACATCGCACTTCATATCCTGTAAAACAAATATTTTATATGAATTAGCCGTAACGTCTGGCACTTGATGATACTGAAAGGTAGTAAAATATTCTATAGATTTCAAAATA
>VTPC01086529.1:0-11993 GCA_011009095.1 Ignelater luminosus | reverse complement strand
TTTTTGGAGCACGTCAGCAAATGTGTGTAATTATTACAGAAGCTTGTACATTTTGTCTTTATTGTACATAATGGAATAACAAAGGACAGAAAGAAAATTAAATATTTAACATGAATAATTCAAATAGTTCACAATTTGTGACGTACCAAAGATTCTTCAAAAGAACTACAAGTATGGAAACACAAATAATTTATAAATAGCAGGAATCGAATATGAGTTAGTTTTATCCTAAATATTTTCAAATTCTATCCTAGTTCTCTGCTGAAGAATTATGTTCAGATATAACAACGGTTTGCAATCGGAAGACAGCTTCGTTATTTGTAGAAACATCAAAATGTGTTACTTAGAAAAGTTGCCTTGAACGATTATTTTTGCTTTCTAAAATTATTCCGTAAAACGGTGATACGTAGCCTAGAATTTATTAAATAGATTTTGTGGTTGATTTTGAGTTTTGAAGCCACTATTTTAGTGCTATTTGCAGTTTGGCATTTAGCCAAACCTTATAACTTATGTTTTCGAGGAGCAAGTCTCCTACCTAAGGATTTGTTCCAAAGCATCCTAAGTACATAAGTCCAATTTCATTCTTCTAACTCCTATTGTTCTTCCTCTATAAATTGTTTTTGTACTAATATAAGATGGCATCGCCGCTGGAATTTTTTGTAGAGATAGAAAATAGACGCACTGTAGGAATAAACCAAAAACCCTCACCTTGCCTACCTAGACGCTCACCTATGCAACCAAAATCAACTTCGGTCAACTTATAAACAATTTTGATTTTGGTCCTAAGTTTTAGGCAATCCTTTTCAACTTGTAGCTCTCCTTCTACCAGGAAAGAATAAGACCTAGTAATTTTGAAAATTTCCTGCAATTTAGTAGATTTTCGGTTGCTATCAGTCTTTAACATCTTCTCCCCCAAAGGCGACTGCGAGACTTTCATTTTGATTACTTGATCAAATCGGTTAGTTGTAATGTTTTCTAGCTCTCAGACTATAATTTCATTGAAATTTTTCAACAAATATGCAACACGAATGACAGATCAAGAACTGTTAGGCCGAGGGTAACTAAAGATAGTATCAAAGTATATTATTTCCCATCTGACATTATGTATATTGCAGCAGAAACGCGGTAAAACTATGAAGAGAATCTTTTATGGTTCTAAAGCCGTGATATTGACAGACGGTTCAGAGCCCATTGAATAGGAACTGTCCCATAATAGAAGTTTGTAAAGAGTTTTAAAAAAGACTACAATAAGAAATGAGAAATGTTATATACTTCATCTAGCTTTATACTATTTCTGCTATAGTGTTTTTTTTATTTTGCAAGAAACGGTTTCAAATTTCATACAAGCTGTAAAGTTACGTTCAGTTTGTGTTATATAGATAACGTGGCAATTTTTCTAATTTTTATCTAAGGAACTAAATCTTTGTTTAGAACTTTGCATTACATAGGTGTATACCTATGAAATGAGACTTTTTTTTTCAATTTTAAACGTTTATTAACAAAAAATGGTTACAAATTTAATCTTCAAAATAATAGCCATCGCTAGCGACACATTTTACCCATCTCTCGGGCAATTTGTGAATGCCACGCCAAAAAAATTGGCCGTCTTTGGCCGCAAACCAATCATCGAGCCATTTTTTGGCTTCTTCGTGAGAATTGAAGCGCTGCTCGGAAAGTACGTGGCCTATCGATGCAAACAAATGATAATCGGAAGGCGCCAAGTCTGGTGAGTAAGCCGCATGCACCAGCGGTTCCCAATCGTACGTCTCCACCAATTCCCGGGTCGCTCTTGTTCGATGTGGTGGTGCATTGTCATCAAGAAAAATTACTTTGTGACGCCGATCGGAATATTCTGGGCGTTTTCGGTGTATAGCGCTGTTCAAATCGGCCAATTGTCGTTGGTAACGTGCACCGTCAACTGTTTCACCTGGTTTTAATAGCTCGTACCAAATCATACCATGCTGATCCCAGAAAACACACAGCATTGCCTTGCGGCCGAAGCGATTTGGTTTGGCCGTTGATTTTGGCTTGTGACCGGGCGGACCATACGATCGTTTACGCTTGGGATTGGAGAAATACACCCGTAACGATTCTATGCAAAAAAGACTTCCTTTTGAACCGGGAGAGCAGCATTTCACAAGTGGTTTTTCGGTTCTCTTGCTGCCTTTCAGTCAGTTCATGCGGCACCCATCTTCCGACCTTTAAAATCATGCCCATGTCTTTCAAACGTTTGCAAATGGTTTTTTGGGTCACTCCCAACTGCTCTGCCATCATTTCTTGCGTTTGACCATTATCTTCATTCAACAATGCTTGCAATTCGGTGTCCTCAAACTTTTTCGGTGGCCGGCCACGTTCCTCGTTCTCCACGCTAAAATCACCACTTCGGAATTTTTTCAAACCACCTGAAGCACTGTGCTCTGCTTAGAGCATGTCCACCGTAAGCTTCTATAAGCATTTGATGAGCTTGAGAAGCGTTTTTCTTCAATTGATAACAGAAAATCAACGATGTCCGCAAATCGTAGTTTGAAGGCACGAAATTCGACATTTTTAAGAGCGAAAAAAATGCGTTGTTGTATGAAACATCACAAACAATGAATTGAATATTGTTGACAGATGACAGACGAAAAAAATAAGACATTTGGGACAGTTTAAAAATACTCCTAGCGACATCTGTGGTCTAATAGCTGAAAGTCTCATTTCATAGGTATACACCTGGTATATTCACAATTTACTTTTAACGGTGATTCTGATTCCTTAAAACAAAATATTTTGGCTTTAAAAGATTTGCTGATCTTTGTGTCTTGCTTTGTCTTTTCTCAGAAAATATACATATTGCGATGACTGACTGCCATGAATGATTTTTCATCCCGTCTTTCTAGACTGCTTTTTTCTGTTATTTCTTCCTCTGCCACCACCGTTGTTCTGTTTATTCTTCTTGCTTCGTCGCACCACCATTTTGTTTTATAGTTACTGAGGTATTTATATGTCAGATAAAAACAATCATTAAGTAAGTAAATGAATAAAGAAAGTGCCCTTTCTTTCTTTTTTCCTCTTTTTTATAATAGCAGAGAATGCATTGATTTGGTGTACAAGGGCAATAATGCCGCTAATTATAAATTATTAACCTGTTAACCTACGTTAAGTTGAGCGCAATTAGGTTAAGTTAGGTTAGGTGCAAATTAATTCGCACCACCATTTTGTTTTGTTATTACGCAGGTATTTTTATGTCAGATAAACAAGAATATTTAACTAAGTAAATGAGTAAATACAGTGTTTCTTTTTCTTTGTTTTTCTTCTTTGCTTTATTATTTATAACAGCAGGGAATGCATTAATTTGATGTAAAAGCACAATAAAACCGCTAATTATAACTTGTTAACATGTTAACCATACGTTAATTTAAGTTAAGCGCAATTAGATTGTTGTAAATAAATTAAGTTAGAATTGTAAGAGTTTATGTTTTTTTAATTTAAATTCGGCACGAAAGGTAGAGAGGGGAAGGGATGAGGAATGATGGGAAGATGGACGATGAGTGTGGTTGTGTAAAAAACGAAGGGAGAACAAATAAAGATTTATGTAAAAAATACCGTTGTTGTTATTTTAAGAGAAGAAAGGCCAGTCTACAACCTCAGGTGTGGGGTAAAGAAGGGATTAAAGACGGTGATGACTGATGAATGAAATTAATAGGGGTAAAGAACGAAATTAATGTGAATGTTCGTCGTTTCAAGCGGTGGTAGTGCAAGTAAAGGTTAACCAGCAGAACATTAAGGCGGGGCGCATGACTGTTTTACGGCGTAGTGTTATCGTTTTATGTGTTTTTAAGGTAGTAGTAGCTAATGTTACTGTTGATTTACAAATATTTGTTGTACATAATGATGCAATTCCTTATAAATGTTTATTAGGGAGAAACTTCATGTGTAATCCAAATTTAAAAATTAATTTTACTGGTAATAACATATCGATTGAAACAGTAAATCATGAATCAAATATATTTCAAAATGCCTCTAAAGAAATTATGAATGTACATTATGTAGATGAAAAAGAATTGTCAGAGCTTCAAATCAATTCTAAAATTACTCCGGTAGAACAGCTTAAAGTTCATGATTTATTTGTTAAACATTATGTTGAACCTATCAGACCTGATAAACCTGAATTTTACATGCAAATAGTAGTTGATGAAAAGCATCTTCCTTTTTATTTTAAGCCACGGAGACTGTCTTTTAAGGAAAAAGAAGCTGTTAAGCAAATCATAGAGGATTTGTTAAAGGATGGTGTGATACAAAAGAGCAATTCAGAATATAGCTCCCCAATAGTTTTGGTACGGAAGAAAAACAGAGTAGATGAATACAGAATGTGTATAGATTTTAGGCAACTGAATCAAATTACAATTAGGGATAATTACCCATTACCTTTAATAGAAGGTCAACTTGATCATCTTAGAGACAAAAAATATTTTACAAGTTTAGATCTAAAAAGTGCTTTCCATCATGTTTCTTTAGAATCTTCATCAGTTAAATATACATCTTTTGTTACTCCTATGGGACAGTATGAATACCTTAAGATGCCATTTGGATTGAAAAACAATCCCCCTGTTTTTATGCGTTATATTAACACTATTTTTAGAGACCTCTTAGATCAAAATAAAATTATGATTTACATTGATGATCTCTTGATCGCCACAGAAACCATTGATGAAAATCTAGAAATTTTAATAAATGTCTTTCAACTCTTAGTGAAAAATAAGTTATCCTGACGAATAGATAAGTGTTCTTTTCTAAACACAGAAATCACATATTTAAGGTATGTTATCAAAGATTCAAAAATTATGCCTAGTGATGAACATGTGAAAGCTATAAGGGATTATCCCCTTCCACATAATGTTAAAGAATTGCAAAGCTTCATAGAATTAGCTTCTTATTTTCGAAAGTTTGTCCAAAACTTTTCAATAATAGCCAAACCTTTATATGACCTTACAAGAAAAAATGTTACTTTTAATTTTGGTCCCGAACAGGCAAAAGCATTTAGTATAATTAAAGATTGTCTCATTTCTCAACCAGTTTTGTCAAAATATTCACTTGAAGCAGAAACCCAGCTTCACTGTGATGCTAGTTCTTTAGGGTACGCAGGGATTTTATTACAAAAACAGAATGATTCAAAGTTTCATCCTGTATGCTATTATAGCCAAAGAACAACAGAATCGGAATCAAAATTGCATAGTTTTGAATTAGAGATGTTAGCTATAATTAATAGTTTAAATCGATTTAGAGTATATTTACAAGGTATTCGGTTCAAAATAGTGACCGGCTGTAATAGTCTAAATTTAGCTTTGAAGAAAAAAGATGTTAATCCAAAAATTATGAGATGGTCTCTTATTTTACAAAACTACGATTATAGTTTAGAGCACCGTGATAATACTCGAATGAAACATGCAGATGCACTAAGTAGGTGTTATAATAACATATTAGTTTTGCAGGAAAATACTTTTGAAACAAATCTTAGTATAAAGCAAGCACAAGATGTAGGAATTTCTGAGATTAGAAAACAATTAGAGGTTAATGATAGTAAGTTCTTTAAACTGAGAAATGGATTAGTGTATAGAAAAGATAAAAACTGTTTATTATTTTATGTTCCAAAGTCAATGCAATGAAATGTAATAAGGGTCTGTCATGATGAGATGGGTCATGTTGGATTAGATAAGACTATTGAAGTAATTCTCAGGTCTTATTGGTTTTCTAATATGCGTAAAGAGGTTAAAGAGTATATTTCAAACTGCTTGAAATGTATTGTGTATAATCCAAATAGTGGTAAACAAGAAGGGTTTTTACATAATATACCCAAAGGTGTAATACGATTCATGTAGATCACTGTGGTCCACTAGAGCGATCAAAGAAGTATAATAAATTTATTTTTGTAGTGGTTGATGGATTTACTAAATTTACCAAGGGGTATCCGTGTAAAACTACAAATAGTAACGAGGTCATAAAACATTTAAAACAATATTTTTATGCGTATAGTAAACCTAAACGTATTATATCTGATAAAGGTACTGCATTCATTTCAAAATTATTTCAGAGTTTCTTAGTTGATAATGATATTGCTCATGTTCTAATCGCCACCGGTGTTCCAAGGGCAAATGGTCAAGTGGAAAGACTCAATAAAGATGTGATACAGGTTATGTCAAAATTATTAACTAAATCAGCTGATCAGTGGGCTGATACATTATTTGATGTTGAGTATGCTATTAACAATACTGTTAATAAATCTGTAGGTGATACTCCTTCTAAATTATTATTTGGTATAAATCAGATAGGTAAAGTTAATGACAATTTGAGAGATTTCTTAAATAACAATATTGGTCAATGTTCTGATCGAGATATAGAATCAGTTCGTAGCAAAGCCTGTAGTAGTATTGAGAAAAGTCAGAAATACAATAAAATGTATTATGATAAAAAACGCAAGGCTGCTTTTAAATATAAACTTCGAGACTATGTTATGATAACTAATATAGATGTTACTCCTGGCATAAATAAAAAGCTAGTTCCAAAATTTAAAGGCCCTTATATAGTCAAGACGGTTTTACTTAATGACCGATACGTTATTACTGATGTTGATGGATTCCAATTGACACAGAAACCTTTTGAAGGAATTTTTGATGCTTCCCACATGAAGTTATGGACTCAAGCATGATTAGATAAGATTATGATTATTACTTATGAAAAAATAAAAATATACTTGACATTTCATTTAAGTTTATGTTGGTGTTAACTCGTTTTCTCTTATGTCGAGTTATGTTCGCTGTTTACATACATATAAATATTTATGTTACAAGATTGTTATACTTATGCTTATTGGTATTATGCAAGCCATTTATGTTGTACTTATAACTTAAGTCTCTTCTAGTAATTATGTCAAATTTCCTTATGTTTATTGCACTAATGTTTTATTTAATGTCATGTTCCATTTTACAGATACCAAATTATGTTTTGTTTAAAAATCTTGTTAATTTATGTTAGGTTTATGTATACCTTACGTTACTTACGTTAGTTATGTTATGTTTCTCACTACTTGTAATAATTTAATAATGATTGGGTCAATCATTTAGTCAGGTTGGCCGAATGTAAGAGTTTATGTTTTTTAAATTTAAATTCGGCGCGAAAGGTAAAGAGGGGAAGGGATGAGGAATTATGGGAAGATGGACGATGAGTGTGGTTGTGTAAAAAACGAAGGGAGAACAAATAAAGATTTATGTAAAAAATACCGTTTTTATTTTAAGAGAAGAAAAGCCAGCCTACAGAATAGGTTAGATGGTAACTTGATAAAGTTAGGTTAGATGAAGTTGGATTAAGTATAATTTGACAAAATCAGGCTGGATTAGCTTTATTTTGCTTGATGTTGCCCAAGTAATTTATTAACTTAGGTTATGTTAGACACGATTGCATGAAGTTAGGTTAGATTTCTCCAAGATCCAAATTAACGAGTTTAGGTTGGGTCGAAATTGTTCAGGTTTTTCCAAGCCAAAACGAGGTTAGATTAGCTAAGATTACCTGTTTGACTTATTTTAGGCAGAAATAAGGTAACATTAGCCCAAGTTACCGTTATTCGGTTATTTGACAAAAGTGAGGTTACGTTAACTGAAACACGCAACCTGTAGTGTAAAATATATAGAAAATTACCAAATTCCCACAATCATAAATGATCAAGAAAAGTTAGAATAAAATAGTTTTTGTGTGTTCTGCATGTACGCTAAATTCTCAGAATCTTAATAAAAACTGAATAATAAATTTTAAAAATTACTCACCTTTTATAATTGACAAACATGGTAATTTCATTAAATGATTAATTTCATTAATGATGAACTTAAAAAACTAGACTAATTAAATTGCATTTGTAATTGTAATTGAATAATTAATTGTTCATGGGTAAACGCTAATTTTTCAAGGCTACAACTGCTGATGGAAATTTTATTATTTTTGCGGTCAGCTATCACTATATCTTGGCATCTAAAAATTAACACCTTCTATCTCTAATTCTACTAATGTAAATCACAAGGCACGATATGGAAAAGTTTCTTTCCTATTATTATTTTTTTTTACCATTGTCTCGTCTTGGAACCTCTGCATTGCAAGGCAATTGCACACTGTTTTAATGATACAAGGAATTTTAACGTTGAAAAAGAGTTCTATTTCGAAACATGAAGAATTCTCATAAACAAATAATAAATCTTATGTACACACAAAACACAACAAACAAGAGTGTGAACATTGTTGGAGGTCAATCAAAAATTTGATGTTTTGAAAAGAACTGGATTATCGCAAAATTCAAGCAAAGATCAATGAAAACCATTATGTTGAAGAAAACTACCAACTCCTGCTTGCTGTGAAAAAATTCACTTCATCTACTGCAATGTTTAGAGAAATACACTTCCCGTGATATTATATTATTATTTCATTTATAAAATGGTATTACATCACCTTTTTTCCCTGTTAATTGATTTACCAAGTTTTGAAAGAATATGAATGATGCATTTGGCATACCAGAGTATGGTAATCACAACAGTTTTGGGTTTTTTTTAAAAGAGTACAGAATTCTATTGCCTGTTTCTTGACTTAAGACTTCATTAGTATACGCTTAAACAGCTTCTCTACTTAAAATGGTTAGATAAAGAAGTTGCTTTTAGTGCAAACTTAACTTAGTCGGAATTTCTAGATTAAAAGGTTAGAATTTTCAGACCGGTGTGGTCGAGCTTTACAGGCCAATTGAATTCCACTAAAAGTGCTATCAAATATTTAAGAACTATGTTAACTTTATTTTAGACCAGTGCTTTTTAAACTTTTTTCATCACGAGATTTTTCGCGACCCCAGGAAATAACGCATAAACTGAAAGTCAAGTGTTTGAATTTAATTTTTGCGATTTAAGAAGCGCTGTTTTAGACTGATCAGACTGAGCGTGGCTGTAGATTTTGCTCATGCAAAACTCCACCAACAATTGCCATTTTTATCCATCTAAACTTCTAAATTCAACTTCTCATATTATTCACATGTTTTAGCTTTACAAAAGATCTTTAATCACAAGAACATTTTTAGTAATAACTAAGATTTCTCTTTTGTCTAAATTGTTTTTGCTAACTTTGATAGCAAAACCACATAACAACAAATGAGAGTTGTCTATAAAAAATGAGTATATCGATTTTATATTTATGAAACAATAAACCTAGAAGAGAGTACAATTTTGATATATTTAATTTGCAATGATAATTTTAGTTCTTTTTGTGTAATTTAATTGCTATCATATTTTTTATGCAGAAGAAAAATATCTTGTTTTTATTTCTTTACCGTAAAGTGAAATTATCTCGTTAGCCGTCAGCTGCAAATTACATTAGTAGCTTTATTCTGAGATAAATGCTGCAAAAGGTAATACAGAAATAACAAAAACGATCTTAATAGATAATCAAAAGCTTTCTAATTTGCCGTTAAACAAGTTATGTTGGTTATTGAAAATTCTATACTTAATTTCAGAAAATGGTATCCATTCCCACCATAATTTACTGACATATGTATTTGTATAATTATTAGAAATTACTATCTCATGACACGATGTACTACTAAACTGCACTAAAATACTTTCTGTGGTGGACAAAAAAGAATAAAATAAAAACAACATATGCCAATTATTTAGTTTCAAAAAGAATATACAAAAGTTATTTTGTTATTGCACATTGAAGAGCCAATTGTACTCACGAATTTTCCCAACGTTGTTTATAAGGTTTTAGAATACATTAACTTTTATTGTTAAAAGATGAGTGATTAAATATTGCAACCCGTTAAGGAATTCTTGAACAGTAATAATAGTAATAACCGGTTCAAACAAGTTAAAATGTTCGTATGTATCACCGTGATAATTACATGAATACCCGTAGTTGTTTAACAACAATAAATTATGCTTTATTTGACGTCTGTTTTGTTTTTATTATTTTTACCCAAAAAACTAATTTGTTTTGATTTTCTCCCATAGTAGGGAAAGATCTTGTGTTTTATTTCCAAATTATTATAACAAGCAAAAAATCACAATTACAAGAAAAATGCTGTAACCGTGTTGTATGCTTTGGTGTCATGTTTTTGTGTTAATATTAATCAAAAAGCTAAATTTATTTAATGTCGCAAACACATAAGTAAATGCAACAGAAAAATATATAATTTGTAAAGATATTAAGAAAATGTTAATTTTTTTATGTTCTTGTTTATATACTTTTCTTTTTATTCTCTGAGCGTGTTCTTCATATTGTGCCTTTTTTGTGGTGTTTGTTGAACGACTAAACACTAAAATCAGTTTTTTTTACTTACCACTACGCGTTGGTTGCAGTGGAAAAATGGCCACAACGCGTTCTAGATCATTTAAAACGCTTACAAACCGATCTCTAGTGTTTAGATCTATGAGTTTGCTTGTTGCTTTAATTGAGTCAGGTCATTTGTATTTTATTTTATTTTATTTTATTGTAACAGATTTGAAGCTTGGGTACAGAAATTTTCGGCATTCTCAAAATCAAGTTTCTATTGAGGGGTCCAATCAGGATATGATACACGAATGTTAGATAACAATACTGAGAGGGTTAAAGGTTTGTTTAAAGCAAGAAGAATTTAAAAAGTCCTTACAAAGTTGTTTGGCAGCAAACAAAGGATCAGATTAGTAGATTCTTTATTAGAAAGCAAATCATACAAGTTTTTGTAAACGGAAAGAGATTTGGAAAAGATCTTGAAATGACACTCCATATGTAAAATGTAGGAAACTGAAGATGTATGTAACCGTTGTAGAAGAACCGATGCAATCAGAGATCATCAATAAATAAAAACGACCAGAAAGCGAAGAACTATCTGATTTTGGTGTTTGTTGGTTTAACACCATTTACAATTCATAGTGGTTGTTTTTTAATTCACTGAGCATTTTCGGTCTTTGGACGTAACATTAAAAAGTATTGAAAAATAATATATTCTAAATCGAAATATAAGCTACCCTAATTTATATAGGGATTAATGTAGGATATCCCGTGACCAGATGACCTTAGCTTAAACACGTGTTGGTCAGGTGATTTTAAGTCGAAACTGTCTAATAAAACAAACGATTGATTTTCGGACATATGCTCATTAGGCATTTTCAACTTCAAATGACCAGATCAACACGTGTTTAAACTATGGCCATCTGGTCACGAAACACCAGTACATATAAACATAAAGACTTTAGATACTGTAAAAGTATTTAATTCCTTGGTCCACTTCATGTGTTGGCATTGTTTAGGTGTCTTGATGGTTGCATAGTCTGTATTCTGCAAAACATCTTCAATTGCATTACTTGCATTATTCTCTAGACGGGTGATCCTCTGCCCAGAATACCTATAGGACATACGTTATATCTTGGCGAGTAAATGAGTGCGCTGCAGATCGTATGTCGTGTTACAGGCTTTATCCTGATTTCTTTTTTAAAAAGTAGATGCACATCACATAGTATAGTTATTCGTTTTCACTATTTAAGGCATTTTTTTGTTTCAAATGTATTAAAACAGTAGTACTAGTGTGAGGGCACTTATAACGTACGACCTGTAATATGGTCCTAGTTTTCTCAGTATTACTTTCTTTGGCAATATTTTTATCTAGATCTCCTTTAAGACAGAGAACACAATGCTGTTATATTACTTATACATACTTTCATATAATCCCTAGTCAGCAGACGGGTAGGTAATCATACTCCTAACCCCGGTGTTTACTTTATTAGGTTTATTTAATGCTGAGAACAATTTCTTATCAGTAGGTAAATAGACGGATCATTTTGCCATGTTTTAAAACTGTAATTGTTCTGCGCGCCACAGATGTTTGTTACCACATTTACTACCGGTTTTGTGCTACTCTTGCATTTTTATTTTCAACGAGACAGCGGCACCTTATGATGCATTAGGTTTCAGTTTCTTTTAGGTAAAAGCATGTCGTGTACTATCACGGGAAAAAA
>VTPC01086523.1:0-23200 GCA_011009095.1 Ignelater luminosus | reverse complement strand
ACTAAATAATATATGCCTGATTAATATTTATATGCAGTTTTACGCGTTTCATTAAATTCTCTAATTAAAAACATAAAATACTGTGTAACACCGCGTATGCTTGGTGGTGTGTGTATAGAACGGATGGTAAAACCCACTAAAATGAATTACAGGTCGCTAGAGACCTACTTTGTTCTAGTAAATGTACTTTTGGAGAGTACGTAGCGCCGCAAAAGGACTAAAGTAGAGTGGTTTTCTACCCTTGCAAATCAAATTTGACACCGAGATGATGCAAGCGAGTAACCTCAAATCAATAACTATTTGTTCGACCGTTTAACATTTTTATCACCTGCTAAAGAACTTTCATGCAGTATTATAAAAGAGTAGAATATAACTCCTACTTTATTTTATCTATTAAAATTATTTGCACAGTAATTTGGCTTCCAGAAGGAAGTATCTAATTTTATTAGCTGTGTAACCTTCAAGGCTTGTCTTTACTTTCTGATATTCATACAACTTGACAACTTCTGGCAGTATTAAGAAAAATTCAGTAATCAGATGATATATCTGTATAGAAAACGAGAGAAAACATAATCTCAGAAGACGCGCCAAAGAAAATGTATCAAGAAAGAAAAAATATACACTCGAACTTTGCCAACCTCAATAAAGTTTCAATTATTAGCAATAATATGCAACAGAAATAGCTCTAGTTTCTAATTAGTTTGCATATGTTCTACAAAATGTAAGTGGAAACTGATTACAAGTAGAACAGATGTGTCGGAATTTGAGTTTCAGTTCTGACATTTGAGAATTCGAGAACTATTTCCTCTGCAGAGTGTTGAAGTTGAACTTACTAGCGGAATAACTTTACTACTTGTTAACTAATTGCAGTTTATGTTTTACATAAGTATCTAATGTAAGGGATTTGATAACAATTTGTCAAAACTTCAACAATTATAAAATTGGGTATTTTAAAATGATACAAAGCTAATTTTGTAGTTTTTCCCTTATTTAATAAGTGTAATTACAATGATTTTTCAAAATAGTAAACATCGTTGTTGAAATTGTATTAATCAGAGAATGTTGTCTATGCGATTGAAATTGATTTGATTGATAATATATAATAAATAATATAATAAATGAATTTTCTTTTACAAGGTAAATCAAAAACAAGGAATGTAGTATTTTCCATGCCTATAAAATATTAACTTGTTATAAAAGTTTGAGAACTAACTTAACTGTCAGGAAGAAATAAAATAATATATCATCATCAAAGCACACCATTCCACACGGTTTAGTAGGCACGAAGGTTAACAATTCCATTCATGTATCAAAAAAGTCTTTTGTTTTTACTTTGTGATAGATAATATCGTGGTGCAGTTTGCAGACATCTTATTTACAATGGTTCTGGGGGCACATATAGACTTATTGATGTTAAGGATAACCTAAAATTTTAAGATGTTAGAAAAATCAGTTTAGGTAGTTTATACACTTAATATTTGGGAAGTGAAGAATGGAATAACGTAAGTAAAATTATTAATTAAACACATTCAGAACCATTATAATTACAATAACAAAATTGCAGGAAAACATCAGTTTTCAATAAATTAGGGATCTTTTGATATCCTAATATAAAGTAATTTCCTAATAAGAAGAAAAATTTCTATATTTTTTCTTGTGAAAGCATTTTTTATTTGTATCGTAATGGCATATAATAAATAAATCATTTGTTCTGCGAGAACCACTGCATTTAGTTTGAACGTAAGGTGTATTTCAGCTTGTCGTCCGAACGTACTTCACTTGATGGCTTATTGCAATCTCTAAAAACAATTAAGTAATTAACACAGATACTTGTCAATAAAAGTAGACAATTTAATACAAAATACTCAAAATAATAAAAATTAACACAATAATAAAACATTATTTGCAATTGCAGTACCTCCGTAGCCAATTCCGGCTGCCAAAATTTCTGCCGACTGTAGCCGCATTCGACTATCGACATTGAGTTCAATTGCAATATTTATAAGAATTTCTCACATGAAGTGCGGTATTTGTTAATAAAAATATGATTCCGTGTACTTGTAATCAAACTTCAAAATTTAAATCCTCGTAGTGGAACAAGGATGAGTGAATACAGAGAATAAATTATAAAACAAAGATGGGAGCCGAAATATCTGAGAGTTCTTGGGTATACCCACGGATTTTTTAATCATAATTCCGTGGGTGGGCGTAACATTAATTAATTACTGTTTTATTTATTGGAAAGCCATGTAATATTAAATGTAATGATTTAATTAGATACTACCGGTGTTGAAATGGTCTACTTCCAAACAAAGAAGAGGCAGAGTATCTACATACTAACTTCGTATAGTACCAACAACGTTTTATTTTGATTTTTGCTTTTCATTGCAATTAATTTCAAGGCCGGTTACAATCCGAGCCGGCTATGGTCTGCGCAGCCGGTGCTGGTAACGAAGGCATTGCATAATTTTTTTCCCTAATTCTACTTAATACTACAAGTAATTGGTGAACATAACTGGAAATTATTTTTATAATTTCTGGGATTTACATTTGATTTCAACTTATTTAATGTAGTTACTACTCGGAAGATTATTGAAAAAATTGTAATGTCATATAAAGGGTTTTCCAATAAGAGGTGTTATTTTGATATTCAAAAAAAAGTGCCATTTTTTAATATAAATGATCGGATGTTTATTTCATTATAAAGAGGAAGGTATGCCGTTAATAGTGGAAAATAACATCAGGCAAATGACCACCACGACCACGCTTACAGGACAATATCCTTTTCATGAAATTTTCCATAACCAAATCGCAAAGTGGCTGCCCTATGTCCTCGATAGCCTCACGAATTCCATCTTTGAGGTCTTGAATCGACGCTGGGCTGTTGGCGTAGACCTTCTCTTTCACGTGGCCCCAAAGAAAGAAGTCGCAAGGTGTTAAATCACACGGTCCGGAAACTTTTTCCGTAAAAGATCAATGGTTTCGTTGCTGGTGTGGCACGTAGCGCCGTCTTGTTGAAAGTAAACGTTGTCCAGATCAATACCATCCAATTCCGGCCATAAAAAATCGTTAATCATCTCTCGATAGCGCAATCCAGTCACCGTAACTGTTGCTCCAGCCTCATTTTCGAAAAAGTAAGGTCCAATGACTCCGCCGGACCATAAACCGCACCAAACAGTCACACGTTGAGGATAGAGAGACTTTTCAACAATAACTCTTGGATTTTCTGAGCCCCAGATCCGACAATTTTGCTTGTTGACGAAGCCACCGAGGTGGAAATGGGCCTCATCACTCAAGATGATTTTTCGATGGAATTCTGGATCATTTTCATGCATTTCAACGACCCAATCAGCAAAGACACGACGTTGTTGATGATCGGCCGGCTTGAGTTCTTGTGTTAACTGGACTTTATAAGCCTTAAGACCCAAATCTTTATGCAAAATACGGTGTAATGACGTTTGTGGAATGGCTAATTCCAAAGAACGACGAGGAATGGACAAACCTGGGTTTTCTTTAACACTTTCGGCTACAACAGCAATATTCTCGGCTGTTCTTGAGCGACGTGCACGGGTTTTATTCTTCACATCACTAACTTGTCCCAAGAGCTCGAATTTTTTCACCAATTTCTGTATTGCGGTCCGACAAGGTGCTTCACGGTGACCCAAAAATGTTCGAGTTTTACGAACCGTCTCTGCCAAATTTTCACCATTTTTATAGTGAAGTTTAATAATTTCAATGCGTTGTTGAAGCGTGTATCGTTCCATATTCATTAATGGCGTAGTTTCTACTTGTCAAATGTCAAAAAATGATAGCTTCAAAAGTGACATCTACCGAAATAGCGGGCTATTCAAAATAACACCTCTTATTGGAAAACCCTTTAGTTGTAAATTATTACTACTTACTAATAAAATAAACACAATTTTGGTGTGAGGTGCAAATGTCTGTTTAGTCTTCGTTCATTTATAATTAGATGTCAAAAAAAGTCAAAACTAAGTTGAATACAACAACAAATTTGTGACGATTGTTAGGTAGATCTAGTAGTCATAAATAAATAATAACAAAAGAAGTAGAATAACAAATTAAGAGATTGATATTACATTTTCTGTAATATAAAATATAAATAAAGTTATTCTTAAAATCCAAACGTAGAGTCAGGTGTAAAAATCAGCGTGTAGTAAAAACGGAATAGATGCATACTGTGATGATATTAAAAATGTAGTGATATTTGAAAATGATAAAAAAAAGAGAATATAAAAATTCTTTTTTTGTTTTTGATAAATGTAATGACAGTAAAAAAATAAAATAAATTAATATTGTCAAGAAAATAGCGTTTTAATAAAAAAATTAAGAACCAAACGAAGAAAAATAAGGACTCTGAGAAAAAGTGCTCTCCATATCATAACATAAAAAACTGGCGTCCCAACGTGGTAGGGCAAGTTAAATAAAAGACATAATTATCATTTTGTTAGTTATCTGTTGGTAGTGGAAAGATGTCAAAGCGAGGTAAATCGGTAGATAGTAGAAAAAGGAACAAAAGAGAAGAAGAAAATATTGAAATTGAACAGATGGAAGAAGCAAGTACAAGTATGGAGGAGACCATTGGAGATGTTAAAAAGGGAGATAAAGAGCAAAAAGAAATAAGACAACAACAACCAGATTTACTTAAAATATTAATAGAAATGAAACAAGACCAAAATAAAAGATTTGAAGACCAAACTAAAAGAATAGAAGACCAAACTAAAAGATTAGAAGAGATTAAACAAGATAATACTAAAAGATTTGAAGAAATCAATCATAATCAAGAGAAAAGATTTGAAGAAATTAAAAGAAAATTTGAAGATCATGAGAATAGATGGGATAATATTGTTAAAAACATGAGAGGTGAAATACAAGAAGAGGTGAATAATAAGATAGATGAATGTCAGAATGCAATGCGTAGGAAAATAGAAAGACACCAAGAAGAAATTATCAACATGTTACAAATAAGGGATGCAGATATAAATGAGAAAATTAAGGAGCAAGAAAAAGCACAAGAAAACTATCAGCAGAATGTGAAAATAGAATTAGAAAAACTAAACAAAAATGTTGAAGAGAAATCAACAGCAGGTAATCATGGACCAAGTCATTATTGTATATTAGATAGAGGGATTCAAAATATGGCAAAATTCTCAGTAAACCACAAACGAATAAATCCAAAAGAAAGAATTAACAGTTTACCAATAAGAAAGGCAAATCTTAAAAATAAGATAAAGAAAAATTACAAAAAAGAAAAAAAATTGTCAAAATAACAATAATAATTAAGAAAAATTGAAATGTACTATTAATTGGCAGAATAAACTAAGAAGAGCAAGAAAAGCGGAAAGAAGAAACAAAATGAAGATGACAATGGAAAATAAAAGGTTGGAGAGGATCAAAGTCAAAAGAAAATCTAAAAATAAGACTAGAAAGAAAAATAAAGAATCGGGGTATAAAATATTTAAGAAAGATAGTAAATCCAAAATAAGGATGGAAAAATATAAAATGATAATGAAAAAGCATTTAAAGAATTTACTATCAGGAGTCAGAGAGGAACAAAGAAATTACAAATACCGAAAAAGAAAGAAAATCAAAGAACTAGAATAAATGCTACAAGAGAATGTTAAAGTAAAAATTAGAAGCCAATGTTGACAAAAATAACCAAAGAATTAAAACCTATAGGTAGTATAGAGTTAGAATGTGTTGTTAGAAATATTAAAGCCACAATTTTGTTATAGTTGATACAAATAGTACTCCAATATTGGGTTTAGAAGATTGTGTTAAATTTAACTTAGTAAAAAGGGTAGATGTCATTTCAAATAAAGATGATAAACGAGCAAGATTTATTCAGAACAATAAGACAGTATTTTCTGGTCTAGGGAAAGTAGGGAAGTATTCAATTAGATTAAATAATGATGCGGTGCCAAAAATTAAATCAGTTCGTAGAATCCCAGAATCTATAAAAGATAAAACAAAAGAAGCTTAAGATAAGTTAGAAAAAATGGGAGTAATTTCAAAAGTAAGTGAACCAACTGAATGGTGTCACAATTTAACTATAGTAGAGAAACCAAATAAAATGCTTAGATTATGTTTAGATCCTCGTGAGTTAAATAAATATATTTTACGAGAGCACTTTCCTATCCCAAACCCAGATGAGATATATAATAAGCTAGCAGGAAGAAATATCTTTACTGTTTTAGACATGAAAGACGGGTATTTTCAGGTTGAATTAGATAAAGAAAGCAGTTTCCTTTGCACCTTTGGAACTCCATTTGGCAGATATCGTTACAATAGGATACCCTTTGGTATAAGTTCCGCTCCTGAGGTGTTTCAAAAATTAAATAATCAAATTTTTGGAGATTTGGTAGCTGTTGAAATTTACTTTGACGACATTATTGTCGCAGGTCGTAACGAATTAGAACACAATAGAATTTTACAACAGGTAATTGATTGGGCTAAACAATATAATGTAAAATTTAACGAAGCTAAATTACACTATAAAGTATCTGAAGTGAAATATTTAAGAATGATCATTTCGAAAGATAGTATTCGGGTAGATCGTAAACATATTGAAGCAACATTAAATTTAAAAGCACCACAAAATGTTAAAGAACTCCAAAAATTCCTTGGTATGACTAATTATCTCAGTAAATTTATACCTAAATATTCACAAACAACTGCTCCATTAAGAAATTTACTTAAAAAAGATTCATTGTGGCAATGGGACGCAAATCATGAAAATGTATTTCAAAAATTAAAATCAAGATTAAGTTGCGTCCCCACAATAAAAACTATTGACAATGAAAGTATTTTAACCATACAAACTGATAGTTCTCAGCAAGGTATTGGAGCATGTTTGTTGCAAAGAGGTCAGCCAATTTCATTTTCATCAAGAAGTGTAACAGAAACTCAAAAGAGATGGGCTCCAATTGAAAAAGAAATGTTTGCAATATGTGCAGCATTAGAAAAATACCATCAATTTATTTATGGTAGGAAAGTGATCATTGAAACTGATCATAAACCTCTGATAGCTATCGTCAAGAAAGATATAAGTAAAGTAACCCCTAGATTACAGAGAATACTTCTTAAATTACTTAAATATGATTTAGATATAAAATACTTACCGGGAGAAAAAATGTTTATAGCCGATTTTCTTTCTCGAAATTATATACTTGACAATGCTCGTGATGATCTTTCATTACTTGAAATGGTACGCTGCTTTGAAATTGATTTGCCAATTTCAAAAGAGAGATTAATTTTGTAGATAAAGAACTTCAAGTAATGGCGTAATTTTTTATAACAATAAGGTTGTAGTACCTCAAAGTGTCAGAAATAAAAAGCTCAAAATCATACATGCAGCTCATTTGGGTACTAAGAAATGTAAAAAGAGAGCTAGATCTTTATTATTTTGGTATAGTATGAATAGAGATGTAGAGGAATGGGTTAGATGTTGTCAGGTTTGCCAAAGATTTCAGTCAGAAAATATTAAAGGAACATTAATACCACATGAGATACCTTCATTGCCATTCTTTAAAGTTGGCACGGATGTATTAACGTATGGAGGCCATGATTATCTAGCGATGGAAGATTATCTATCCAAGTGGTTCGAAATCAAACAATTACAAACCAAAACAGTAAAAGAAATCATTATTAAATGCAAACAAATATTTGCCACATTTGGCATACTAAAAATCTTAGTGTCTGATAACATGCCTTTTAATAGTTTTGAGTTTAAGCAGTTTGCCAAAGACTGGGATATAGAACTAGTAACTTCTAGTCCCAGATATGCTAAGTCAAATGGGCTCGCGGAAAGGTCAGTGAACATCGTGAAGGCCATTTTTAAGAAGTGTAAAGAAGATGGGTCAGATTTTCACTTGGGCCTTTTAAATTACAGAAACTCGACAGTTTGCGATACAGATTATACACCCGCCCAAATTTTAATGAGTCGCAATTTAAAAACTAATCCACCTTGTAGTTACGATTACTTGAAACCAAAAGTTATTGAGAATTTTAAGAAGACGCTACCAGAAAAGCAAGCTCAAACAAAAAAAATTTATAATAGGCAAGCAAAGGATAAACCACAATTTAAAGAATATGAGGAAATACTTGTTAGAGATGAGAAATCAGAAACGTGGATGCCAGAAAAAGTTGTCAAAGTTCTAGACTCACCAAGATCATATTTTGTAAAAGGACCTAAAGGAAATATACTCAGAAGAAACAGTCATCATTTAAGACATTTCCATCAAGCTAAGAAAGCGGATGATGTTAATGACGGTTTAGAGGATGAAATTCAAGAAACCATTGAGAATAAAATTAAAGATCAGGAAGACTCCTCGTCTACATCTAGTCCAAGAATTCAAACAAGAAAGATAAGCAAACCATCCAGACTAGGTGATTATATTGTGTATTAGGTAAAATTTAGTTCAGGTTAATTTAAAGTTAAAATAGATCTTTTAAAAAGAGGGGGGATGTTAGGTAGATCTAGTAGTCATAAATAAATAATAACAAAAGGAGTAGAATATAAAGTTAAAAGATTGATATTACATGTTCTGTAATATAAAATATAAATAAAGTTATTCTTAAAATCCAAACAACGATCACTTTTCTGCGCTCGTTACATAATCGTTTGGTTAACCTTTTGTTTGTGTGATCTAGAAACTTTTGTAGTCTTTTTTCTAGTTGGAGGGGATTATTGTAGTTTGTATTTGAGGTTGGATGGATAGCGATGGTTAGCTCTGATTAGTTTTTATTATTCGCCGTTTGGCGAATCTTAAATTGCAAGCGGGACGCTTTATTGTAGAGAAAACGAAATTTACAGGTTACAACGCGTACCAGTTGCTGTGCTTTTTGGTAAAGGTCGGCAGCGCCTAAGGTTTTAGAAAATCTGTATTTTCCGTATTATTGTTTTAGCCTCTGGAAATATTTATTATTGTTTGTTGAGAGCTAGAATTCGACGTGCTGGAACTTAATTTTTGCTAGAATATCGTGATATGATTTTTGACCGTTCTTTACTTGTTTCTTCCTCTAAGCCCCAACAGTTGCAGCATCGATTCTCAAAAATTGTAAGAATTCAATGTTGGTTTGAATTTTGCTATACTCTTTAAATAAGTTGTTTATGTCTGAAATCCGTGCTTCTTACACGAAAACATCTTTCCCTCCCTTAAAGTGGTTAACAGCGGTCTTTCGTCGCGCCAAAAAAGATTTAATTAATTTAATTTTAGCTTTTAATTTGTCTAAAGTATTAGCCGTGATTTTGTTTTTCTGAATAGAATAAGAATTTTAGATTGTGAGAAGCTTTAAGCACCTTACCACGGTGATTGTTCATTGTTAATGATTTTAATGAGTTAATGATTTTTAGCTTTTTTATTAAAAAGAATAAGTGAATTAGAAAAGATAAAGTAAGAAGCTCACCTTGTCTGATGGCTGATTCCAAACGAATGATGATTAATAATTGAAGAGTGACGTTTCAAAGCGCAGTTTTTGACCCAAGTTCGACTTTTCACTTCTAGATAGTGTTTGGTACATTTAACTAGTTTGAATCGAATGTAGTACTACAGCCATTTCCCGTAAAAAATGTGGTATCAAAGTTGGGTTTCGCAGTTTTTGCTCACTTTTATTCGTTTCAAAGCGCAGTGTTCCATTAAGTTTGATCCATTTCAAAACGCAGTTTTACTGCTCAGTGAATTTCACTTAATCTGTGGTATTTTAGTTACGGTTGCTAAAACATAAGACTATTTTGTAATCAACCAGGGTGGTATTTTAGTGGAAACTGGCCTAGAAGGTGCTAGAAAAACAGAAAAACAATACACGCTAGTCAACGTGCCAAAGAATTAAGGTAAACAATTGTTAATTGTTATCACTTTTAGGTTATGTATAGGAACTTGGGATTTATATTATTTTGAGGCACTCTATTCACTTTCCTAATTTGGAAGAATTTACAAGACCATGTACCCCACAATGGAAGGAGGTTAAAATGTAATGCAATACCTCGAAAAGCAATAGTTAAAGCACAAGAAAACCTATGCAGAGTGCCAAATTGCATTGTACAGAATAATAAAATTGTTCATTTGTTGAAAATTACTTATCTTAAAAAGAGACCTTGTTATAAAAACGTGCAGTCTATTCGTGTAAAATACATGTTTACTGATAATGACAACAATCTGCAACCCGTTTGTTAGAAATTCTTTACCACTGCTCGTAATCTTTCACAGTGACGGCTATGAACGATTTCAAAGCAGGTTCAAAGTAGTGATGGAATTAGAGAAAATCGTCAATCCAAGAATTGAATTGAATTCATTAAAAATCTCAAAGTCACCGAATCCCATTATAACAGACAAACGTCTATAAAACTCTACTTGCCCTCAAAACTGAATATTAATAAGATTGTACAATATGTACAACTTATCAGTTGACAGTGTATTGCAAGTCAAAAAAACCTTTTTAAATATAATTTTTTCCCAAAATTCGACATAGGATTCGGGATACTTGCCAGAAATGCATGTAGTTTCTGTTATCAACTTAAAAATCAGTTGAGAACGGCAGCAAGTGAAGAAGAAAAAGCTCGCGTTAGCATGAAAGTAAAATTACACAAGACTTCAGCAAAACAATCGAACATGTTAATGAATGTAAAACCTGAAACAAGTGCATCTTTCTGTTTTGATTTGCAGCAAGTACAGGTGCTACCAAAGGTACCTATACAAGAGGCATTTTACTCTACACAGCTTGCACTGCATAGTTTCTGTATAACTGCAATTGTACAAACCTTAAATCCTGTATTCTATTCGTAGGCTGAAATTTAGGCAGGAAGAGGTGTGGCTGAAATTGGTTCATCCTTGTATGACTTTTTGACAAAGTTAAATTTGCCCCAAAACTGTACTTTATTAAGACTATGCTGTGATGGTTGTTCCGGCCAGAACAACAACTCAATAGTTATAGGAATATTGATGTTTTGGTTACGTATGCCACCCGTTGATCTTACTGTGTTTCTTGTTTTCCCTGTACGAGGACTTCCTTTTTGCTAGTGGATAGGGTGTTTGGAAGGATAGAAAAAATGTATAAGAAGTGTACGGAAATATTTAAAAAGGAAGATTACTAGGACATCTTTCGGAAAGTCGAAGAGGTTAGGTGGTTAGAAGAAGATTGGGAATTATACAATTTGAAGTCATTAGCGGATTGTTTCAAAGAAGTTGAAAATACGTAGAGGATATGCTAAAAGAATATACTTACAAAAATCCAAGGACAGTAAAATCAGTGTAGGCGCCGAGCCTTATTACAGAAATGACATGTACGAAGCAAAATCTTCGTTGAAGAAGTGAGCGTCATTTCCAAAACCACCGTTCCAATAAGTAGTTCTAGGCAGGGCACTGCATGATAAGAAGTTTAAAAATATCAATAACTTGCTGGATAAATCATTTTCAAAATTGAACAACAACCTTGAGTGGTGTCAAAAATTAATTGACAATAAATACAATGATCCTGGTCACACAAATACAGAAGAAGAAACTAAAGAGCAAGAATCCTGTGATTGCACAGAAGATGATGACCGCCTTCATATTTAGTTTTTGACTTTTACTTGCAATATTTTATTTAATTTTTAAATGCTTATGTTCATAGTTATAGCTAATAAATTACTTTTCGGCTTAAAGACTCAGTTTATTCCAGCTTAATTATACTAAAAACCCATTTGTTTCTCGATTTCCCTCTCGAAATAGTTTTTTTTTTAATTTTGAGTTTTTCTGTGATGGCTAGAAACAAAAACTATTTGTCATTATGGCCAATAGGACATATACAGGGTCGCTAAAAAGTATGGAAACACGCTACTTCTGCAGAAACGGAAAAAACAGACAAATGAAATTTGGAGAGCGTAAAGTAGATATTTTTCACCATGTTTACCGAAGGAAATTAAAAACAAATCTTCAATTGTTTTTTTGTATGGCCGCCATATTGAAATCTTAAATGAAACATCCTGTATAACGATTTGCGATTATTTTATAAATATTAACATCAAAGAAAGCCGTAAAAATTCTGCTCTTAACCTACTTATTTAAAAGTAATAGATCGATACTAGACCAAACTAAATTTAATAATGCAATAAGAACAAATAATGACGAATCGATAATAACAAGAACATAATATAATTTTATAACAAGTGTTCAAAATGCGCTCCCTTAACTTCTTGGCAATAGCAACGAAACAATCCCGTTTGTAAATTTTGCAAGAAATTTTGTAAATAATCTGTGGGAACTGCTTGCATCTCATTACAAATCCGTCCTTTAAGTTAAGAAATCCTTGAAAAAAGAATAGTAATTATTTCCAGAACCTTTCAAGATAAGTATAACAATCCTATATTATTGAATTCGCCTTAAAAATCCCTATCGAAATATGGGGTCATATACAGGGTGATACATTTAAAGAAATTCAAGATGGCGTGCGTACAAAAAAACAATTGAGAATTTGTTCTTGATTCTTTTTGCAAAATATGACAAAAATGCCTACTTTAAGATCTTCAAATTTCATTTGTCTATCTCTTACCGTTTTTGCAGGGGCAACGTGATTTCATATTTCTCAGCGACCCTGTATATGCCACAATGTAATTTGCAAAATTATTTGCATATTTCCAAAGCATATTTCAGCTAAAAACTGCATATTGAAAAGTCACTCCTCAATTGATAGTTTATGACTGATGACTGATGATTGAAGATTGACGATCAACGCTTGACGATTGATGATTAACAATTGACAATAAATTGACGATTGATGATTTGATTTACCTTGATTTTTACCTTACTGACTGCCCTCGCGGTTTTGTTTAATTTAACGCGAATAGATCAATAAATTTTCATTATGAAT
Organism: Ignelater luminosus; assembly: GCA_011009095.1. NCBI lineage: Eukaryota > Metazoa > Arthropoda > Insecta > Coleoptera > Elateridae > Ignelater > Ignelater luminosus. The sequence continues at coordinate 10,336 of VTPC01086523.1, read as the reverse complement.
GTTGATTATGAATTATTGGTTTTAATTTAAGTTGAATTTATCTGTGAGTTATGATTAACTTGTTTTGATAGTAACTGAAGTGAATAAATAAGTATCAATTGAATAAATGCTGTGATAGTTGTGATGCCATCCTCTAATTAGACTGGGTGGGAGAATCCCACCACTTGTTTTCAAAAGTGTTGCAACAGTAACCGTTAATCCAAATGTGATTGAAAAGGTATCAGTGATCTTTTATTTTGCTTAAAGCATAAAATTATAATTTCCAAAAGTTAAAAAAACAACATTTATTTAATGATACTTAAGAAAGACTTTCAGTAACAACTGGAAAGATTGATTCAATAGAAGAGCACATATCTTAGATTTTGGTGTTTCCAGAATTTTGTTCTGGATTCTATACAAAACCGTCACATGCATTTGATTATAATAAATGCAAGGATCCCATTCAAAACAGGCGTACTGAGCATTTAATGATTTACCTGTACTTGACGCTTGTGGTTGTGTTCATCATAAAGTTAAAAATTTCCGAGAGTGCCCACAATGAATTACAAACCACTACTCTAGACATAGGTAATCGATAGTTCACGTAAACTTTGAATTACGAAATGAAGCAAAGTGTTTCATTTTCTGAAAATCACATCCAATTCAATACTCAAAGATAGATGGTTTGGTAGAAGGTCGAACACATGCCATTTGAGTCGTGATCGATCACTCGATCTACTAAATTTTAGACTGGCAAGATATAATTATTTCCCTGTTGAAAAAGTAAACAAACATTTTCGAAATTAATAAAGTATAACATAAATAATGGAAGTAGAGTAAAATCAAGGGCAACAATATGAAGTTTCATAAAAAGAAAGAATTTTTAAGCTTATTTAATAAATTCAATTAATAAATACTCTGAGAATATATATTTAATCTGTTTTGATGTTAAGAACATTTTGAACTCGAGTATGTTACCTTGCGACTGGTTAGATGCTATCAAAAGCAATTTAGCAAATTCCCTTTTGTTTAGAAATATTTGATGTGTAACATTCTTATAAATTCAAAAAAGGGTTTTTTATAAAACTTCTACAGCATTCGATCTTATTTTAGACTTAGTACACAACAATAATTTTGATATTTTTGCTGATACAGAATCTTGGTTATTACTTAGTTAGACAAGGCAGCTTTTACACTGTTATGAATTATTATTAATTGTTCGACATTTAATATTTTATTAATTTTATAGAACTATCATTACTGTTACTAGTGTGTTCCAAGGAAATGTTTCAATCTTTACTATTTAAAAACACTTTACCAGGCAACGTAGCCTACGTAAATTTTGTTTTTTTCCCATCTCAAGCGAAGAATAAGTTAGTCGTAAGTTACTTACAATAAGTTCCTTACATTGATTAGAAATTTATTTAATGTTTACCAAATTACAGAGTCTCTAATAAAAATACTATTTCAATTATTATCGGTATGTTTCTGTCAAAGAAGTAGTTGCTACTATCCCAAGGCCACGAAGATAACATTATTTGAAGCACCACTTCACGTAATCTTGTACTAGGCTTTATTTTTATTTTCATCTGTGAAGAGATAACTTTAATTTCAGGTTTTAGGTAGAAAAAAGCATCAAAGTGAATCTAACTTTTAATTTTATTTCTAATATAGGATACTTGAAAAAGTATTAGTACTAAATTTCAAAGGATAACATGAGCTTTGAATGCCGATTCTCTATTAGTTCTCTTCAAATACACAAAAGATGCTACATATATACAAAAAGAAAAATCCTAAGAATTCCTACTTAATATGTAAATATTTTATAAAATAATTTATGGGAATAAAGTTTCACACTATCAAAATCATTGAGAGTTTCTTCCAGTTTCAATCCTACACATTTGCGGAGCTCTGCAGTATTGTACTTTTCCGTACTTGACTTTTTCTGGTCAAATTTCACATGACATTTGCGGACGGCGTCCTCAACTAACTCTCCTCCCAAAAGAGTTGTAATTCTAGACTGTTCTTTAAATTCTGTTTGAAATTCATCGAAAAGAATTTCATATATCTTATCCCAATTAATATCTCCATCTTTTTTCTCGATTCCTTTCTTTTTCCAAGAACAAGCTAAAAAGTTATTAAAGTCCTCGCTGGTTTCTGAATCGTCTTTTTGTTTATCGAATGTTATTATTGTTTCTTTGTTTAAGTTCAGTTCCTTTACACAGTCTTCTTCTCCTACTCCCCAGATTTGTTTGTTTGAACGAGCTGTGTTCTGTAAAATGAAAGAAATATAAGAAATCTACAGATTAATTTCCATTGAAATGAATTTCTAGATTAAATATGAAAGTTTTTTTTAGAAATATCAATTGTAAAAAGTAATATGAAGTTAGGAATTTGATACCGAACACGATTCAGATGGAATTTGTTTCGCAAACAACTTGTAGCGACTGAAACTTGATTTTTAAAGCTGAAGAATCTCTTCAAGCGATTGTGTTTCTTTAATTAGCTATTTCTTAAAATGGAATACGTTGTATTTGAAAATTTACAGAAAACTAATGGTTTACGCTTGCTTAGTGTTTTATTATTATTGTTATTATTTTGAACATAACTAAAGTTACGAGACTGATCAAATTTGAGAAGTTTGATTATAATTTTACGCAGATTGTGGTTGATTCGTTTTGACTACGGAGTTATCAACTTCCGAAATTGTGTGCTGACATATTAACTTTCGGGTGTATCGTTATTATTAAATAAATTTGTTAATTACTTTTTATAGAGAGTGGACTCTAGAGATGAGACACGTGACTTTGGAAGAAGAGAAACAGAAAGTTGCAATTTGATGTGCTAGACTACAGAGTAGACCGAGCAGACCCTGTGTAATTAGACGTAGTTTGATTATTTTTCCTAGTTATCTTTAATTTCCTGGAAGTTATTACTATACTAGCGATATTTATGTGCATTATTTTTCCAAATTTCCATAGAAAACAATTAAAATACGGTTTTCTCATACAGTTTACATATCGGTTAAGTGATGCGACAGTAATGGTGTCATTAAGGTCTACTTAGAAGAAATTACTATCACAAATTTTAATGATATTGTAAGTAAATACATTTAAGTCCTGCAATGACTTTTAGACATATTATATTTTCATCAAAAGCTGCAAACTGGCGTTTCAGACGAAACAAATAAAATTACTATCATATTAAAAACGAATGAAAATTATTTTTTCCCATTAAAAAAGTGTTTCTAATCGCGAAATAGCTCTCAAAGTTACATGTAACCCGTCTTCAGCTATTAAGTAAATGATGACAAATCACGTAGTGGATAACCAGTTCGAGATGATGTTGCTCTAAGAACTGGAAATTGGCTATAACCATACGGGTTTTTAAAAAGGGAACAATAGATGCCAACATTATACAGAAATATCCCTACTTAGTGTACCAGAAAAAGTTTGCGAACATATATTAGTAGAAAGATTACAATTACAAACAGACATCAACTAAAAGAGGGACAATATGAATTTAGAAAAGGTAAAAGTGCAATAGATTTAATTTTTTCTCCTCCAAGCAGGTGATAGAAAAAGGAATAGAATTTGGTAAAAATTGTAACTATGGAAAATTTTAAGGAAGAGGAAAGTAAGTGAAGATCTAAGAAAAGCTATTAAAAGTTTTTACGCTAATTGTAGAAATTATGTTGGGATAAATAATAACACGTCTGAAAAATTTATAACAAAGCTCTATGTAAAATAAGATGGAACTCTAAATCCGTACCTATTGACGGATCATACTAGTGGATGAAGTCATAAAGGAACATAAAAAAATGTATTAAGAAGCACGCTCGGGGGTATTATAATATGAATATAATAGAATAAATATAATAGCCTTTCAGATATAATAATTTTCAATAGCACAAAGGAAACCCTACAGAGAAATATGGAAATATGGAACAAAGAATTAAAAGAGAGTAATATGAAAATAAACGTAAACAAAGCTAAAAGCATAGTAATTTCAAAGGCTAAAGAAGAAATACAAATTAACATTGATGATGAACATAAATATTGAACAAGTTTCAAGCTTTTATACCTAGGTGTTAAAATAAATGATAATAGAGATGTAATTGAAGAATTAAATGATAGAATCTGTAAAAGTAATAGTTTGTCTGGAGGGCTTAAAAAATAATTAAAAAGCCAGAACTGACAAGCATAACTAAAATTGGAATTTATAAATCGATTTGTGTATCGACTTTAACTCACGGTAGTTGAATGTGAGTGATAAGTAACAGTGTATAAAAAAAATTGAAACAAATAAAATAAAGTTTTTGAGGGCAATTCTAAATAAAACTAAAAGAGGCAGACTAAAAACACCAGTATAAGAAAAGATCTACAAGTACAGAAACTGATATTCTACGTAGCACCAAAACAACTAATGAATAATAATAATAACATGACTTTATTGGGAAACTAAAAATAATCCAAATACATAAAATTATACTACATAATCCCAAAAGGCGGAGTTCAGACGCGGACAAAGTCTTTGTCTGATCTTCCACTCAACCGATGCTTTTGGTAAGGCATATATATGGCGAATGGGGGAAAATAGACTACCTAGACAAAAAAAAAAGGAAAAAGGACGGCGCAAAATTACATTAAGTGACATGATAGAGAAAACAATACAAAAACCCAAAATCATTTGGGAGGAAGCTAAGATAAAGGCACAAGATAGAAACAGCTGCAAAAACTTGATAAAGAACCTTGATACCGCGTAAGCTGATACCAAAATATCCTTTATTTAAATTAAAGCTAAACTTTCTTGGAGTTGACCCATTCTAGTAAAATGATAGTTATCAAACATCAAGTTTTCGTAAATGCTTGAATTTTTTTTATATGTCGTACTAAAGGAGAGACACTTATTCTTTGTTTGCGTCAAATGCCATTATTTATTATTTTCTTCTGCATATAAATTTTCGAAAATTAGTGCATCCTATAACTATCACGATATAATTAATTAAAAACAACTTTGTGTTTTGGAAGATTGTTTTCTTGAATTGCAAATTAACCTGATTATATAAAAATCAGAAAAAATTTCACTATAACCTTAAATATATTTTCTTCGTTCCACACAAATTCTAGATTGAAATTCCAATTAGAAGTATTTCAAGAATATTTAAGTACTGCCGTAAGAGTGTACGAAGAGGTACTACCTGCATTGTTTGGCGTATTTTAAATTAATTCTATAAAATCGTATTTATGATGAATAGGCCCCTATGTGTCCGAACCAGAATTTAATGTTTTATATGCAGTTCGTTACTGTTGCTGGAGGGTAGTTGTTGCCCAAAAGGTTTTAGGGTTTCAGCTTACGGTGGACAACATACGCCAGTCAAGGAACATAAAAATTAAACTCTCGGGCATGGTTGGAGCAAATCAGTTCAAACGTGGCATTTGTAGTTACACGTTTGAGCCACATCTGCGGTATTTATTCCGAGTTGATTCTTTCATTCTTGCACTAGTTATAAATTATCATTTACTCTACCTCCCCAAAAATTTCCAAAATTAAGTACAGAAGAACAGTCTGGTTACGTATGGTTCTGTGTAGTTTATCGTAATTCCCTGGTGTTTGGAGTTTCAACTTATATCTTTCATTTCACGTTTGAAGCCTGAGATATGAATTTTTGAATTTTACGAATTTTCTTCCAAAAATACAATTTTGGGTGTCGCATCTCGGCCACCGTAAGCTGAAGTCCTAAAAGCTTTTGGGCAATAACTACCCTCCAGCAGCACTAATAAATGGCATATAAAACATTAAATTCTGTGTGGGACAGGTAGAAGACTATTCCTCGTTAGTTACAAGTAGCTACAGTCTCTGCACTTACCTATAATATATTTATTGATTGTACATTACACTTGGGCCTAAAAAAGAAAGCGATTTTGTGATGCTTGAATTCGTTGAATATCAAGAACCCCAGGAAAAACCTAAAGCGTGTGAGTCTCTACAATTCTAATAAAGCTAAAAATAAAAAATGCAGTATAGTCTCTTGATTAGAAAACCTGTTATATTTGTAGAAAAAGATTTCTAAAATTCCAAAAATCCAAACAGAAGTGAATCTCGTCCCTCTGGCGAAAATAATAATTGTATTTATGAATTTAGTGTTTCAAGAACTAGGTAGGTACGAACCTCACAAAGTATTGTGTAGGTAAATTAAACAAAAGCTAAAAAAGTAAGCTTTGACAAAAAATACATCCCTTTTAAAAGCTGCAAAGAGTACAAAGTGTACTCAAAAATGTGTCACATATAGGTCACTTTTTGAATGTAGACTCGTTTAAGATTATTCTGACTGTACAAGTCTCCAACAACTTTAATTCTTTTTTTAGTCTCTCCTACTAATTTTACCAAGAAGAAAATAACAAAGTTGAGGCAACATGATATTTCCATCGAGTTTTGTTTTTTTTAGATTTTCCTATTTTAGACATTTATTTTTTAAATTGACAGTTACAAAAAAGACTTTTTACGTGCCAAGTCAGGAAAATGTCTTCACAGGACTCATAGGCTTCCAGAAGTCGCCTAGCAGCTGTTTCGGAATTGACTTGCTTGTCCTGTAAAGTATCACTTCCTCGACTTATTACGTAAATATTTATTCTTTAATTTCATTTTAATTTTCTAACTTCAGTTTTCTGTATCGTGGTGCAATGTGTACAGTCTCTAACTTCTACTACAGACGACGGTCGGTTCTTAAATAAACTGTGCACTAAAGCAATTAATTCTAAATGGGTCTATATTCAAAAACTGACCTATAGAAGACTTATCATTAGAAAAATTGCACAATAGCAACATAATCCAAAACAATGATATATCGTTTTTACAAAACAAACAAAAGTCTACAAATCTAGACTTAAAATTCTGTGAATCTAATTTTTAGCATGGTTAACCAGTATTTTGGTGTTTTGACACATTATTGCCGGAAAAGTATGCAACTACAGAAAACTATAGAAGAATTTTGTTGTTTCCTGATACTAAACTCTGATGAGCAGGGGAAATAGAGGAATACAAAATTCAAAAACGGGCCATTTCATGTTAACTGAAAGGCAGTTACTTTTGTTTTATAAAATCCTGAAAAAAACAAACTTATCGAGGTTTGCCAAACTGAGCCAAAAGGATTAGTTTTTTTCGGAGCTCATGGAAGCATTCAGTTTGTTCTTGAGTCTGTGCTCAGTACAAAAAACAATAAAAAAATACCTAGTCAATATGTGTTTCCCCGAGAAAATCTTGGAAGTGATGCTGGGTGGTATCTTTTCTGTGACACCACGTAGAAAGGTGTCTTGTATGAAACTGGAGGTGCCACTAAAATATTAACAGTAAAACAGGACAAAACCCAATCACAATGCCCAAAACGTTGTTTGAATCTGTTTAGAAGAACATTGCTAAAATATTAATTTTGAATTTTATTTCTGACAACCAGCGCAAAGCTGAACGTGAGTTATTATTATCAAAAAATTAAATGTTGTTTAAGAATTATTTTTTGAAACTGGAGGAGAAACATTGTCTAAACTCGATTCTGTGTGCAAAGTTTTTTAATGCTGAAAAATGTAATTCATAGTTTCTTTTCCGATAGCATCTAGTTATAGATAGAGCTTAGCAATGTAGCCTATTTCTAAATTAAAATTAAATAGAAGAGTGTAATTGTGTTCCCTGTGCATTTCACAGTGCGGCAGTGCTATTTGTCTTTAAGCGCACGAAGTTGAATAAGTAATTACTGGCTAACTAAGAAAAATTCCATCTTGATATTTTGCAAGCTTATAGAAGAAATATCAAAGAATATGTACATATTTTTTTGCAATTTCAAAACATCAGGTTAATGTTGAAAATTAATTTTGTAAAATAAAAGTAAACCTGAATTGACTGTTGTGTCATGTCATGAAAAGGTACTTCTAGCCCTTGAAATTAAACTACATTGCAAGCACCTGCTGTAAACAGATCGAAAAATATGAAGGCTTAAAGAAAACAGTTCACGCAGATTTTTAAAAACTGACTCTTGATGGTCACAATAGTTTTGTCTTGGAGAAACCTAAAAAAATGTTTCAGTAAAATCTAAGTCATGGTCATCATCAATTTTCTCCAAAGAAGTTACGTTAAAGCGTTAAAGAGGCTATTTGTAAGATACACTTATATGCGTCGGATTTAACTCATGTTCATACCAAACGATTTGATATATTAAAAATACGAGAAATGTTTTGAAAAGTAATTTTAATAAAAAACTTGATTCATACGATTTTTCACCAAGATCTTCAATTTATGTTTTAAGAATTTAAAATGTCGCGCCGTCATCTTCAAAAAAAACCTAATCATGATAAAATACGTTTAGTGGCAGGAAATTAGTATTCACTGTTAACTAAATTACGATTACATAATAACCTTTACAAAATTTTACATTTTGATGCTTATACTCAAAACTATGTAAATGTTGATGTTACAGGTAAAAGGTTTCTGTCCTTATTAGCATTTTTAAATTTTGTTGAGAGAACTACTCTATTAGTCACTGTCTGGTGTTCAGGTGTCTAGCATAAAAAATAACTATTGTAACTTCAAATGACAATAACAATAAAATAAATACAATAAAGTAGAGAACATTCTAACTAATTGATGAATACATACAATTATGTAAAATAGACAAACTGTCTTTGAGAATAATTAAAATACGTTTTGGAACTACTTCTGAAGAAAGGTTTAACCTTTCAAAACAATCAGCTAAACCAGTTTTCAGTTATATAAAGAAAAAGATTTTTTCTTACTATTATTAATGTAAAGATGAAGATACACCATACTAAAAAAGATTTCATACTGCGTAGTTTAAAACTGCCGCTGTGTAACTATCACTACCACGAGCAAGGTGCACACACACTATCATTGATATTTTCGGTTTAAGGCTGTCATAAAAATATTCTTTGTTCTGGGAATCAAATATATTTCTTATATAATATCTAAGAAATACCAATGTATTGAAGATATTTATTTGCATAGCTGTATCTGTCTTTCTTTTTTATAATTTCATATTATTTTGAAATGACATCATTGTCTTTATATCTCCAGTAGATGCGCGTAAACCTTTGCCTCAAGGACTTCAACAACATAAATAGATGTCCGTAATAGAAATTAGTACTAAATTAATATTAAATAAGATTTAAAAATGCGTATATAAGATCGTTAACTTTATCGATTATTTGATTTGTTTTTAAAATTATTTATTATCTATAATGTTAATCATTTAGTTTATAATTTCTTTGCTTACTGTTTTAAATTCTTTCTTTAATAACTGACATCAATTTAAATTGATTTTAAGTACTAGGCCAAAGCAAGTATCCAAAAGTTAACCTTGACTAAAGAAAGTAATAAACAATAAAGAACAATAATATAAAGGTATTATATTTTTTGATATTGTAGATTTATGTGTGATTATTATTGATTTAATAATTTGGCTTTATTTTCTGACATGAGTATGTGTATATAATTATGTTTAACATTTCAATACTTCTACATCCGTATGCATCTCGTAGAATTATTTAATCTTCAAACCACAGTAATTAATTACGTATTCTTTCTGAATTCTTAAAATCCCCCTTGTGATTAAATATTGCTGCTGTCTATATATCGTGACTAAAGCTGGTACTGGCTGGTCCTTTTGTCTTGTTAACAGAGTCGTACTCAGGAGGAAAACAATTGAATTTAGGTAGTTTTATTTTTACAAAATCGTCAATTTTCATTTCATAACACTTAAATTTTTTCAAGCTCTTCTTACAGCCTCAATACACTCAGCTGGCATGTAGTATATTGTATATACAGGGTGATTCCGAAATAAAGGGTATCCTTTTAATAGGTGATAAGTGAGGCTAAAAGAAGACAAAAAATGAAAAAACAAAGTGGCTCTGTGAAAGTTGAAAATTTTGACAATTTTCCTAAATATTAAAAACTGAAGCCATCTCTGGTTAGAAAAAGAAAAGTGTTTCTTGTATTGTCGCCTTAAAAAGTGAAAGTTAAGGAGATTTACGGTGTTTTTAAACCCTTGCAGTGCAAGAACGAAAATTTACCAGACATGCCTATTTTCTTGGAACTAATAGTGCAGCTGTAGTAGCACAATGAACAATAAATGCCATCATAAGCTACCCCCTAGACATTTTACAACTTTCCCTTCTTAAATCTGAAGTATGTTTAACATGCAGGATTGTTGAAATTCGTTAAAACCGTAAATAATAACAAAATTTATGTTACGAACAATTAGACTCCAGTCTCACAAGCAACATTTTAATCCCTTATTATTATTCAGTCACATGAATAGGAAACATTTTAAATGGCAATGGATTACACATAC